>CABFVZ010003038.1:7841-90250 GCA_902151445.1 Timema monikensis
TATATATATATATTTATGTATAAAGATAAAATAGAGATAAATGTACATACACACACGCACGCACACAAACTTTAAGATAAATTTGTCGCTCGAGTTTTAAAAGCACTGCGCCATTTCCTTGTGTCACGTGTTTCGGAACCACAGTAAAGTGCCTTTCATGCCAACACACTCACATATCTTAATCTAACCTTCCCCGATCAAGATGTCGGCTTTTACAAACCACATTTCATTATCTCTCTCTTGCTCTCATTCCCATCATGAAAGTAACTTTCTCTCCCCTTATGGGTTTAAAGGCAAGACATTCAATTGTCTTTGGTTCAGTTTCTGCGATATTTGTCGACTAGTAGTTACCAAATGCTATTAGCCGTATCAGCAGTATTTTCCGAGCCATAGGCAGACAATAAATTATAGCGTGTCCCATTTAAGGAACTTTACACGGTTTGACCACCGCGTGGAAACACTTTGTGACGTAAGGAGTTGATTAATTGTATTTATTAGTCTTGGCTGTCGACCAGATATTTTAAATACTTTAAAAGAGTGTAGCTTCAATAAGATTTTTATACAAACATTTACTTGAACATAGTCCAAATAGCCGTCCGGGCATATTTACGTTAATCAGGTGGAGATGAGTAAAATAAAATTTAGAAGAAATGTACCCACATTTACGTGGTAATTAGGGAGGGAGATCATTAATAGACAGGTCGCGTCAGTGGTCGAATATTCAAAGGTGACCTACTCACAATATACAGGATCACTGGTGACAGATAGGTCAGAGTTTGTATCTCGGCCGGGAGTTATGGTCTGCTTCTTTCCCTTCACGGAAACCATATTACATTTACCTTAATTTATATTATTATTATTATTATTATTATTATTAGCACGCGTCTTACTACCCGTTCGGGTTGTACGCACTAACGCTAATGTGTAATGGTAGGGTGATTGTGAGATGAAATGGAGGACCTACAGTTTAATGTGGAATCCGAGCCACGGTGGAGACCTGGCATTCCACACATTCACAAGTTGTGATTAATACACGTATTTTTAGAGGTGAAGGAAGGGTTTGGTAATCAGATAAATCTGTGCCGGGACCGAGGATTGAACCCCGGACCTCAGCACAGAAGTTCGCTTAATTTATACCTCCCTCACTATCCCCTATGGGTGTAAACGTGTGAATAGCCCGGATGAGTGGTGAGACGTGAAGACACGGCAAATAATAGAGAAAAATAACCTCATTACACCTCTTTGGGATTCGAACCTTGACCTCCCCGTCAACGGAAATCCATACCAGACGAGACCATTGCCACTGTTCACGTGCGGTGGGGGTTCATACATTTAGTTTTAAAACAATTGTTTGTTTTAATAACTGTAAATAAATTGTTATAAAATATTAGGACTGGAATAAAGATAAAGTTTAAAAGATATACTAATATTACAATTAGCTATCAATGTTAAACAGAACAGGAAGCAAGACTTTATTAATGTTTACGTAAAACTTGGTGAAAGGGAACAGGAGAAAACAGAGTGGGGAGAAAAGGGAGAATATTAAAGGAGGCAAATATTCAAAGGGTGGTCGTAGAAATAATTCAAATTTTTTAACTTTGATATCATAATCAGTTTATTTAGTTTGTCTTATTCTCTTGACATTTTGTTTTACAATACCTCTAAGCTCTAAACGTATTTGTATTTGTAAATAAAATAGTTTACTAAATATAAATCTTCCCACAGCTATTTTTTTTCTAGGTCATCATGGAGTATGGATGACCTCCTAAGTCAGGGTTTGAAAACTCACGGCCCGCGGTCCACATCCAGCCCGCGAAATATATCTGGCTGGCCCACTTGTCTGCAAAACTTTTATGATACTATCCAGCTTGCTGTCATATGCATACACCAAAAATAATAGTTTAATTATTTTATTGGGTACCTAAATCTGATTAGCAAATAAACACATATATTCCAAGTTGTATATTTTTTTATCACATTCAATACTTCATTGTGAGAATTTTTATTTACATAATTTAATAAATACTGCTTCTGGTATTTCACCAACCCAGCTCTGGGAAAATATACGCTTTTAAATGTCTTATACACACACATTAATGAAATAAAATACATGGCCTCAATTAGATAATATATAACTACGCTGAATCTAGTGTTCGAATTCTGCATAGTGCAGACGGGTAATAAGATGCGCTGCAATAACAACACTATAGAATATATTTAAGCAAACATGTATCTGTGTAGGCCGGTAGCACGTCCCGAGTTTGTAAATCTGGCCTTGTGACTATGTTGAGAATGAGACCATTATCCTAAATGAACAAAGCCATCAAAATTCCTCATAGCATGGGGCAAGAATTGTTCATCCCTTCATCCGGAGAACCACCCCTCCACCCATCCAACTCTAAACACTATGTGGATTAACTCTTCTCCCCTCCTTGCCGCAGCTAAACACTTAAGATGAAACACTCCTCGGTAGGAAATGAGACAAACGCAGATAGATGACATTCAGTGTCAAGCCTTTGATTCAATTACGAGCCATACTTTCTCTAAATAATACGAGCAGCGATGGTTGTGAAGAACGTTACTCTTGGGTGGATGAAACCACATTGTTAATGGCGCTGGTATAGAGTGGAGGCAAGGGTGGATAGAGGGGGTGGGGGGAGGGGAAGGACGAAAGCTTAGGGTTTGCAAGTGTTAACTTTATGGATACCAGTCTCATGCTACTTTTTTATTTTTTCTTACTAATGAATTACGATACGTTTTAAACAGGAAATACTTGTGAAAGTTGCCAAATTTCAGGGACTACTTCTTCCGAACTGGGTAAAGAAATAACGATGTGATTTATTGTAAAAAGTTTTTTTTTTCACCACATACTTCATGCAGGTAATAATTCAGTCAACACTTTTAATTTTTTATTCGTTATACAGGGACCAGCTAATTGATATTTAGTGTTACCAAACGTAATTTACAGTAGTTATTGTATTCTTGTTTCCATAAATTCTAATATTTTTTAAATCAATAGTTAAATTAGAAAAAGTGGCCCAACATTTAATAAAATGCAATATGAGTTTTGACTTCTGAGATGACAATACAATTATTAAACAAAGCTTTTTGTCAAAATAATTTCTAAAATAAATATAGTCAATATAACTTGAAATACAATATTAATTTTTTGATTGTGAATATCCGCATCAAAATATTTTTTTTTCTAAATTATTTCTTATATAATATACATTCTGAAAGATTATTAGATAGTGTTGTAAATCAACCAACTTAGAGGCGAATATAGTGGAGATAAAAATTTAAGTGACTGTATACTTAAACATTTTAATCTAATACTAGTATTTTTACAAATTATATCTTAAAATAATTTTGCAATCCATTAAGTTATTATATATTCAAATATAATACACAATATAAATATAATATACAATATATACATTCTTATACTTTTCACTCCGTTCTTTTGAATCAATTTATAATCAAACTACGTTTAATAGTGATCATTATTAGGTTATCAATATTGTGATATGTTTTCTATGTTGGGAATGCCAGGCCTCCACCGTGGTTCGGATTCCACTTTAAACTGTAGGTCCTTCATTTCATCTCACAATCACCCTTCCATTACACATTAGCGTAAGTGCGTATAACCCGAACGGGTAGTAAGACGCGGTGCTAATAATAATAATAATAATAATAATAATATGTTTTCTGCAGCTTGATGGAATGTTGTTCATTTGTTTACTTCAGTTTGGCCTAACCTTGTTCACATATACCTACTAACATTTTGAATTCATATTTCCTAGGATTAGATTAACATTTAAAAAAAAAATTTAATACTTACGAAAAGAAACTTTTTTCTATCAGGAAATGTTACCTTAAATGACCTTGTTCATATGTCTCATCATCATCATGAATTTTTTTCAGTCTGTGACTGGGTTTGTTTAGTAAAACGCCTCCATCTACTTCTATCCTTCCATCAGTCTTCCTCCTGCACTATCTTCCACTCTCCTCCGCTCACTTGCACACTTTCTGCTATCTGTTCCTCCTGTCTCTTCCTTGGTATTTATTATGGTCTCTTCCCTACATAATTCATAACCATTAATCTTCTTTAAATCCTTTCCCCTTCCATCCTCATTACGTGTCAAGCCGTAGCATCCTTGCTTCCTTTACTATCTCATGTACCCCCTGTACCCCAACTATTGACTATATATCTTCATTCCTAATACTATCGCTTCTGGTGAGAGCTAGAATGCTCCTCAAAATCTCCATTCCCATGTCCTCCACTTTCCTCGTTTCTCTTTTATTCAAAGTCCAAGTTTCGCCTGCATACGTTATGGGTATGAAGTATGCTCTATACAATACTTATCTTTTCCATTGTAGGTCTTTTACACACTTGTAGAATACCTCTCCATGCTGCCCTCATCTCACCATATCTTCTCTGCTGCCCCATTTTAACTCAATCACATTACCCAGATAATGCACGCTCTTTGCTTCTTTCAAATCTACTCCATCCAGTTCTATCACCTTTCTTAGCCTTGTTCTCTGAATTATCATCAACATCACTTCACTTTTAGCCACACTAAATTCCATTCCACTTTTTTCCATCTCTTCATTCCATTCCTGCAGCTGTTCCTATACTTCCTATTTATCCCCCCCCCCCCATACCATAAAATCATCTGCAAACATAATTGCTTTCATTTTATCATTACCTAGTTTCCCTGCTACTCTATTCATCATTATTTCCATCACCATTACAAATAGTAATGATGAAAGGGCACTTCCCTGCTTGACCCCATTTTTTAATTTGGAACCACTCTATCTCCCCTCTCTCCATCTTTACACAACTAACATTATTATCATACATATTCCTTACTCTCCTAGCCACTCCTCTTTCTACTCCAGCCTCCTTAAGCTTTCCACGCTTTTTTTTTCTATCCACAATATTATAAGCTTTTTCTACATCCATAAATTCCATTACCAGATCTTTTACAAGCTCATATCTCTTTGCCATCAACTTTCTAATTCCAAATATTAAATCTAACATCAACCTCTCCTCTTCAAGTCCAGGTTGCTCCTCTCTCCATCTTGCCTTAAGGCTTTTCCTCATTCAGTTTTCCAGAATATTTTTGTACATTTTCACGCATTTACATAATATCAGTATTATGCCTTTATAATTTTCTCACCCCTTCCGATCCCCTTTCTTGAATATGGGTAGAATAATACCTTTTGTCCAATTCTCTGGCAATTTATTCTCCCTACATACTGTCCTTACTACTTTATACCACCACTGTAGAACCATTTATCCTGCTGTCATTTCACCGTGAGTTCATCCACTCTTTGTGCCTTTCCCTTTCGGGTCCTTTTCAAGGCATCTTCTTTTATCTCCTTCAGAGTCAGGGCCGCTACTTCCTCCTACATCTATTTTCTTCTCTTCTTCTTCCTTCCGTACCAATCCTTCCTTCAGGGTTCAACAATCTATCATTATATGATTTCCACAGCTTCTTTACCTCATCATCCCTCTCCATTATCTTTCCTTTTTCATACATAATTTGGACCTATTTCCTATTTTCCTCCCTCCTTTGGTTCACTTGACTATACAATATTTTCTTGCTCCCTTCCACATCCGTCTGCAGAACTTTTGTCCACTCTTCCACCATCCATTTTTTCTCACTTCTATTACTAACTTATTTGCATTTCTCTTTTTCTCGTTATAAGTTTCCTCAGTCTATTGTTCTTTTTGTGAACTATTATTTAAATGATTTGTTCTGTGAATTCACAGCTTCCCTTACCTGTACGTAGGAGTTTCCACTACCAATCCCACATATCTCCTCTGCCGTTTCCACCATGCAATTTTTGAACCTTTACCATTCCTGTTTTCCTCCTTTTATGTCGCCCTTTGGTAATGCTCTTCTTACTCTTGTTGAAAGCTTATTATCTCCTCCACTTGGATGCAAATCCTTATCCTCTTTTCCTGCTTCACTATCTGGCAACCCCTCCTTCAGCCTTTCATGTCGATGACTAATGTTCTATGGTCTTCATCCAAAGACACACTTGGCAGGACCTTTATATTAATTGCGCACGCCTTGACTTTTTTATCTAATAGAAAATAGTTAATTAGGGATTTTTTTCTCCATTCCAGCTATAGCCCGTTAGGTATCTTAGGAGTTTCCCTGCTCTTCTTAAACCAACCATTTTCGACCTTCAGTTCATTTCTTGAACACAATTCCAGGAGTTTTTTCCTTCTTCGTTTCTTTCTCCCCATCCATCAGCTTCCAGTACCTCTTCAAAACCTCTTATTTCCTGCCCAGCTTTGTAATTTAAGTCCTCCATTACCAATTGCCTTTCCTTACCCAGGTGTTTTTCCAGTTCTTCAAATTTTCCTTTCTCCTCCAAATTGTATCTAGCTTGAGGGAAACACATCTTCAGTACTTCGAAATACTTTTATTTCTCTGTATTAACTATTTTCATTATTCTGTCACTTATACTTTCCATCTCTACTTCCAACCCTATCCTAACCACAAACCCAACCCCATTTTTCTTTCTTTTATTATTTCCCATCCAATGTAGCGTATATCCTTTTCTTAATTCTATCACTCCACTCTCTTCATTTTATCTTTCTCTCCTCCATTAGATCAACAATATCTTCCACTATTCCTTTCAGTGTGCCTATATTCATTGTACCTAACCATAGCTTGTTCTCGTATTTAAGTATTCCCTTTCAGCATTTTACTTTATTTGCTTGAGTTATTATTTTGTTTCGGCCACCAGCTCACTAGGCTTGTCGTGACCTACACTTGAGTAGCAGGGCTGCCACCTAAATATCCTCAGGTAACTGAGATTACGGGTGCTGACAAGGACTTAGCTCCTCATCATCAACTATAGCCCTCTCTGCCCACCAACTGGCCAAACCCTGTTCCAAGCCTGTTATGTTTGGCCCTGACCAGCCTTCTGTCTCTCGTTTGCACCGGGCCTAGCTTCCACTGGGTTCAACCCAACCTCCATCAGGTTGATCAGGCCCCGAAGTACACCACTTAGCTGTGAGATTAGTATTGAGTAGGAGATGCTAATCGGTACCCACTAGATAGCCATGTGTCTATTGATTTTAATTTGTTATCATCTTTTCCTTGTACCTATTAACTTCAATTTGATGTAATCTTGTTCATATATTAATTTTAATTTGATGTAACTTTGTACATATATTAACTTAAGTTTGGTGTAAGCTTGTTCGAATATTAACGTTTGTTTAATGTAACCTTGTTCACACAATGACTTCAGTTTTATGTAATCCTGTGAATATGTTAACTTTAGAGTATTATATCCTTGTTAATTTGTTTACTCCAGTTTAATGTAAGCTTGTAATTTATTAGTTTCAGATTTATGTAGAATTGCTAGTAAGTACCATATCGTATGAAATCATGTTGATTTTAGACCTTTGACTTTGTGACCCCAGAATTGTGCATCAGGGGTGCGTGTTCAACCACTTCCACTGACGAGTCAAAATACTTTTCCCAGATCCTCCCCGATAGCGTAATTATGTATACCAGAAGTCAATGACGCTTTTTGTGTTCAATCCTGTCCGGTCATTGACTTTAGACTGCCAAATTGTTTCAAATTCTTGTGAGGATGCTGGTGTGGATTTTATGGGGAGAGTGTCACATGGGCTTGAATACATTGGAAGACGTTGGTGAGTCCCATTTCATTGGTTGGGACCTCAACCTCTGTAAGAGCGTATCAGAGCTAATCTTCCTTTGGAATTTTATCATAGACTGAGAACTGGTTAACCCCCACTACTCAGAATGCCACAACCATGATGATGTTATAATCTTCAATCTATGACTCTTACATGATGCCAGATTGGTGGCTTGACATGTAGATACATAAATAGGTCAAGGGTGACGCCTCGCACCTGGTGCCAGGCTACTGATTGATTTCGATACAAAAATAGACCAAGGGTGTTGACGTCAGAATCTATAACTCATATCTGGTGCCAGATTGGTGGCTTGACATGTAGACACAAGAATAGGCCAAAGGCCATGACTCACATCTAATGTCGTATTGGTGGCACAAGTGGATAGAGGAGGAATAAATCACGAGTGATGACTCATATCTGGCATCCAATTGGTGGCCTGACATGTTGAGACCGGAACAAGCTGCGGGTGATGAATGGAAAAGGAGTTGGTTTTAGGTAAATGAAATACTTTTTTATATACATATATATTTACTAAACATTTTTACATGAATTAAATATATTTTCAATAATATTTTCTTGCATACTGTCTCTTAGATATGTCAGTAAAATAGTTTTTGTAACGAGTTACAAGTTAAAGCTATTTCAAATGGGGCAACACTCAGCCAAACCCCCTTGATGAACTCCAACACAAGAGCATGTGCTCTGACCTCCGCTCTTCAACACTCTACACAACAGACTAAGTGGAGCTTTCGATCAACTGGCTGCTCGGGAATCAACCCACACCAGGCCGGAAACAAAAGAATGAGGTTCCGCGTGTCCGGAAGAAGTTACTAGTTCTGCCGTTAGAACCGTCTAGATTAATCTACCAGTTTCTAGGATCTTCTTTTCATGTCGTGTTTGTTCTTTCGACTTATACCCTCCTTTCCTTGCCCCTTCTCTCTGTGAATACAATTATGGGTATATATTGGGACGTTGATTTTCAATGATCACTCATTATACCACCGACTGACCTATAGTCCATTGCAATTAGACCGAAAAATGGCAAATAGGAGAAAAAATTTATAAAGTTTTTAAACTTTGGTCAAATACTCCTTTGACCTCAAAGAAATAAGAACCGAAGAGTTCCCAATCCTAAGGGGGGAGCTTCCCCCCCTAAAACCCCCTTGAATATGTAAAAACCATCAAAGTGCAAAATGATTGTACCCAGCTTATAATAAAATCTAATATAACAATGTTTATCTTTTTAACTGTAATAAATTATAATTTTTATAAATAATCTTACTATATGTAACTCCGTATTGGCCATGGTTTTCTTTCAAAAATGTATTTTCATGAAAAAAAAAAGGAAATTGCAGAATTGTAGTAGTTTCGTACTATATATATATTTTTCATTTATTAAAGAAGTAACCTAACAAATGTTTATTTATAAAGTTTCTTATATCCGTTAAACGATGCAAGTCACCCGACTTTGAATAAAAGAGCGTACGCACAGTGTTTGGCCGGCACCTGTCACGTAATGAGGGGGGGAATTGCGCATGCACGCTTAAGCACTGTTCTTCTGCGTATGCTCACGTCAATTCTTTACAAATTACATGAGCAGTAGTGTGTTGTGCTTTTCAAGTGAAGTGTTATGAAGAGTGAAGTGTTGTATTGTAGTAGTAGAGACTCTATTAATGTTGACTATGATACAATTGTGTGTTTCATGTTGAAAAATCTTACTTAAATGTCGTCTTCTAGTGACTGTTTCATTTGCAAAAAGTGTGTGTCAGAAGGAGACACTGTGAACGTAGTAAAAGGGTTAGCTAATTTAATTACTGTCAGCAAGAAAAGAAAGGATGACGCACACTTACTTCTGGAAAAAGTTGAAGAAATTGAGGTTCACAAAATATGCCGAAGGGAATACATCAAGAAACGGAATATTGAGCGTGATTGTAAAGAGGCTTTTGCAGAAAAACCAGGTACGAGTTTACGGTCGTCTTTTGCATTTAATTTTACTAAAATCTGTTTTATATGCAATGAAAAATGTGATGCTCAAATTGAAAAAAAGAAACCTATCAAAAAGCGTAGAGAAGTCTATGAAGTTCGTTCCTTAACATTAAAAGATTCGTTGTTAACAAAGGCCCAATTGCGAGATGACGACTGGGGTCTCCAGGTTGCTGCTCGAATAAATAGTGTCATTGATTTAGTAGCAGCAGATGCATGCTATCATAAGGACTGTTATGCTAAATTCGCTACCAATCCCTCAGGTAACCGAAAAAGAGGCCGCCCTCAAGATTCAACATTTGATACAGCTTTTCAAGAACTTTGTACTTTCATTGAAACATCGGATGAGTGTCAATTTACGTTAAACGATTTAATGCATAAGATTGAAGTAAACCTACCACACAGTGAGTCTATGACAGCAAAAACTCTTCAAAACAAATTAGTTGAACGATACGGAGATGGAGTTCTATTCGCAACAATGAGGAAAAAACCCACGGTTGTTTGTTTTCGTGGCATTGGCTTAAAACTAATTAACCAGTGGTACAACGAACGGGCTGAAAATGAAAAAGATGAGCGTCTTAGAATTGTCGAAGCTGCAGCCAGTATAGTCAGAGAAGATATCCGCATGACTGTTTACAACACATCAGCTTACCCAAATATAGCAGATTTCACTGAAAACGTTGAATCGATGTTTCCTGAAACGTTGCAGGTTTTTGTAAATAAGGTTATTTTAGAGAATAAAAAAGGTGACAGGGAAGCTATCAAGAAAAAATGCACGGCTATTTCTCATTCAATAATAGCAGCAACAAGGCCTCGCTCATTTATTTCTCCTTTGCAACTAGGGCTTGCAACATACTTATTTCGCAAAGTGGGTTCCAAAAACATTGTTGATGCTGTTTCAAATATGGGTTTCTGCTCCAGCTACAAAAGTGTAGCTTTACTTGAATCATCTGCTGTACATTCATGGTCTCCAGAAGTTACAAGTGGATCATTTTCACAGTTCTCTTTTGACAATGCTGATTTTAATATTGCCACAATGACCGGAAAGGACACATTCCATTCCATGGGGGGGATACGTTGTGTCACACCAAATACTGCTATAATAGACAGAGAAGTTATCAAACTCTCTAGTATCCCTGCTTCAAAGGAAACTGAGGTGGTCCAAAAAATCGAAACAAAAACGTTTAGACGAGAGAACAGAGCTGGCATTGAAGAAGTTACATTACAAAATGTTTACGTAGATGGGGCTTTTAAAGAAGTAACTAAACTTTCCAATCAAGACATTTCTTGGTTGTTTGGGAAGTTTTTGAAGCAATTTTCTATGCCTGCCTGGCAAGGTTTTATGGAAAAGGTTACTAATGACATGCCTTACTCAACATCACGGGTACTAGCTCTTCCATTTGTTAACAGCCCACCAACTGATTATGGCACAATATTGACTGTTTTAGTTTATGCAATCCAGGAAAGCAATAAGAGCAATCAAACAATGACTGTTGTAACCTTTGATCAACCCCTTTACATAAAGGCCAGAGATATCGTTGCCCTGGAAAACAGTAGTGAAAATGAAATGTTTTCGAATATCATCATTCGATTGGGAGGCTTCCACTTGCTGATGAGCTACCTTGGATCAATCGGCTTTATAATGAAGAATAGTGGAATTTCCGAGCTATGGGAAACTGTCTATGCTGAAGCATCAATTCCGCACATGCTATCAGGACATGCTTATTCAAGAGCTATCCAGGCACATTGTACTACTCTGTGCGCTCTTTCAGTAATAATAATGGATGAAATGGAAATCTCAGACTCTGATAAAGCGCACATGACTAGTCTCCTCTCCAACTTTGAAGTCAGTCCACCATCATTTGATTGCCTGGAAGAAGATCAAGTGGTTACAAAGCTGAAAAAACAGTTTTTTGACAAGATTGAAAGACTCAAGCAACGAGGAAAAACATCTCAACTATGGCTGCAGTACTTTGAACTTGTAACCCTAGCACTACACTTTATTCAAGCAGAGCGAATGGGGGATTGGAACCTTCACTTGAGCTGCGTTAAAGCAATGCTTCCAGTGTTTCATGCAACAGGACATTTCCCTTACGCCAAGGCTGGTCAATTGTACCTCCAGGATATGTATGCACTTGAGAAGAACATGCCAAATGAGGAATTCCGTAAATTTACTCGGGACAGCTTATTTACTATTCGCCGTTCAAATAAGAATTGGTCCGGAATTTGGTCGGACATGGTGATAGAGCAAACGTTAATGAAAAACTTGAAAAGTGTTGGAGGCGTTACACACGGGAGAGGTTTTTCTGGTAGCGTTCTTAACAGGTGGATTTGTGGCTTCCCCATAGCCCACCATGTTTGTGAGGCAATTGAAAAATTCTGCAACATGCTCACACTTAGTAGCAATCAACATGTTGAATTGAGAAGTGGAAGAATACAAACTAGTGAAATACACTGCAAGAAATTCGAAGCATGGTTGCGACAACACTCGCCTTTTATTGATATGCAAGATCTGTTCTCACTGGCATCTGGCTTAGTTGCACAAGATGATGTCAGCTGTTACAAAGCTGTATCTGTAGGAGAACAATCTCTGCAAAGAATTGGAACTGACATTACAAAATTCGGCTCTCTCAAGCTGAAAAGAGCTGGCGTGGCTAAGACAATGTCTTCGTCAACCAGCACAGTAATAGTTGGAAAAGAAGTTATTGAAGTTGATACAACGCAGCTTTTCCAGAGAATACTTTGCACTGTACATTCACCTGACGACTTACAAGATTGTTTCGCATTCGAGCTTGCAACAGTGCCCATGGCTTTATTTGATAGCAGTGGCCTTATGAGAAAGACAAAGAAAGCAGCGTTTTATAATGTATTTGATACAGTTCCAGAGCGACCAGTTGGTAGCACTGACAACCTGTACTTTGTTCTTGATGGAGGCTTTCTTATTCATCGCGTAGTATGGCCAAAGCAAGGGACCTTTGGTGATATCTACACCACCTACATATCTTACATCAAGAAGCATTACGGTGATCAAGTAACAGTTGTTTTTGACGGATACGCCGAAAGTAGTGTCGGCACCAAGGTTGTAGAACGCCAAAGGCGCTTGATGAAGCGTACTTCAAGAGAAATAATTTTTAATGAGAGTACAGTTCTCGTTGACTCACAGAAACAATTTTTAAGCAATCTTGCCAATAAAGAGCGTTTCATTTTGCAACTCGCTGGCCACCTGGAGAAAGTAGGCATACGCACGTTTACAGCAACAGATGATGCTGATGTACATATTGTGCGTATCGCAATAGAGACACATGAGAAGAATAACAAGCAAGTTGTTGTAGTTGGCCAAGATGTTGATCTTCTTGTTTTACTTATTGCTCTTACTCCAGGCACAATGGATGTCCTCATGCTGAAAGAGGGTAAAGGTATCGTCAAAGATAGATTCTACAGCTCTAAAGATCTGCAAAGCTCTAATTTTGTGACCGATTGCAAACAATCCATTCTCTTCCTTCATGCGATTAGTGGCTGTGACACAACCTCAGGGTTCTATGGGAAGGGAAAACTGCAGGCAGTACAATTGTTCAACCGCAGTGAATACCTGCAAGATATCCCTGAGATATTCAATAACCCTAATTCTACTTATGATGACATCGAACGTGCAGGAGAGAGGTTCATTATCGCATTGTACAACAACACGAAAAAAGAAGAAAGCAGCTTGAATAAGATGAGATATAACTGTTTTAATAAACTAGTAGGTCAAGCAAGTGCTGCTGTTGTCCTCTCCAAGTTACCTCCAACCACAGAAGCTGCACATCAACACTCCCGTCGCACATTCCACCAAGTGCAAACATGGCAAGGAGATTGTTTGAACCCATCGGGCTGGGGATGAAAGTTAGTGAACAAATCGTTGACGCCCGTATACACTACTAAAGGACCAGCGCCAGCTAAAATAGTGTCTCTAATTACTTGTGGATGCAGTAAAGGTTGTGGAAAGAAATGCAAATGTGTGAAAGCTAGCCTGTGTTGCACTATTATGTGCAAGAACTGCCGCGGCCAAAGCTGCACTAATACCGAAGCAATAGACATCGTCGAAGAAGAAGACGAAGCAGAAGAAGAAAATGATGATATTATATAGTATAGCAAGAACTGTTACATTATTCTACATTATAAAGACAGAAATAATTTTAAAGTAATTATTGTAAAATAAAAAATTTGCATTGAAATGTAGCCTAAATATTTATTCGCTCTTCCGATACTTTTTTAACTATTAACTTATGACGATGTTCTAAATATTCAGTTTAGAGAAGATTATGTATTGTTTGGTGTTTAGTAAAGAAAAGCTTGGGTTTTAATCTGTGTTATAACTTGTTTTATAATTAAGATACAACCATTTTACTGTTTGACTGTTTCGAAATTTCAGGGGGGTGGGGCGTTAGGGGGTGTTTAGGGTGGAAGCTCCCCTCTCAAGGGAGGGAACTTTTTGGTTTTAATTTCCTGGTGGTCCAAAGAGTGCTTAACCAAAGTTTAAAAACTTTATAAATTTTTTCTCCTATTTTACCGAATTGCAATGGACTACTAGGTGAGGACGGTGACTTAGAGGCTGGGATATTTTATTTAATATTCAAAATTCATTTTCGGCGTAGTGGGGGGATTTCTTATCAAAATTATTGTTTGGGACTTAAACTTATTTAAACTTTAACTATGAAATGTTTCACGCAGTTCGTTGCAAATGCGGTCGTCTTTCTGTCTCCTTATGCGAGGCTTAATTCAATTAGTCTGTGAAATTTCACTTGAATTATATAAGTTTAATGTACATATATTTAATTTAATGTCATACTGTGACAAAACTTTGCGTCTCGGGGTTACCACCCGTCCTTTCTTGTTATCATTAGCATATGTATTGTATATGGGATTATCAGGTTAACTGTTCTAACTTAGAGCACAGGGCACTTGTATGTTAGTTTTGGGACTTGGTCCAAAGTTAGATTCTTTGTATTATTACCGTCCAACTTCATGTTGATTTCTTTTGGTTTGAAGGCGCATATTTATTTAATTTGTTGTAATGATTACCTAAGTTGATACGTTTGTTAGGAGTTATGATGGAGTATCGTTTTGTGCACTTATTACACAAGTTAAAGGAAGTATAAACTTTGTGCCTCTATGTAAGGGCTATGTAAATATTAAATTTATCATGATTAATGATCATGTATATTAAGTTTGTTTGAAGGAGCGTATTAGGGTAACTTCCCATATTAACGCTAATTTTAATGTAGCATGTCAAATATAATGATTAGACATCTACAATTAAATATAAAAAATTTGATAAATTATGACAACAGAAACGAAAGAAAGAAGTAATATCAACATATTTAAGAGTCATCTGCCTCAAGATTTATTTTCCGTTACTGGATGAAGTCATATATAAAATCATGATTTTCCCGAGGGTGCAACACGTGGCTTTTAAGAGACGTTAAATTTTGATAAATACTGTAGCAGATTCCAAATAAGAGAATTAAACTGAACTAACACTTCAATATCTACTCACCGTATTAAGATGTTCTTGGATTCCCTCACCATTCTGTTTAGAGAAAACATTCTAGAGTAACATCATGGCGGCTTCAACACATGCTTTCTCGTCTACTTCTCATGCGCAAAGAAGTGTAGAATGAACTCGACCCAGCGACCCGCTGCGCTCGGAGTTGCCAAGCGGCGTTTCAACGAACCTTACCTTCCCCTCACCCCGCAAGCTGTTCTCCTTCCTTTGTTTCCCTTTTACCTTGCTTTCAGCCGTTTCTCTCTTTCTCTCTCTTTCTCTATGAATCTGAGTTTATCATCTATTTTGTTTTGTTCCATTCAAGTCAGATTTGAAAGTATAAAATGGCTGTTCCTCAGTTTCACGGTATGGCAATTTATCACAACGTAGCTCCGAAGAAGGGACCCCTGATAACTCGCTCAAACGAAGGAACCATGCAGTATTGGGCGTGGGATCCACCTCCGCGCCGTCCAGGAGGATGTTCTGCAATTACATAAGTATCCTGTCGTCGTTTTCAAGTCTATTTGACTTTAGAGTCTAGTATTTGTAAAACTAGACAATGTCTGTCAAGAAATCCTTATTGATAGCTTTTTATGTTGTGATTATGATCTTTATAGTCGAAAGCGATTTTCATTTTTTGTTAATTTCATATTCATTCGAATTGACTGTAAAACCATCTTAAGTCTATCTGACTTTTAAATTATGTTTATTTAATTTGTTGTATCTAGTGACCCTGTGACTAAGGGGTCAGAGTCAAAATGACTCGTATATGTAGCAAGTCCTTCAGACTTGATATATATTAGTCCTAGCGGTTATTGTTTTCTTGTACAGTTTCAAAATATGAGCCTTCTGCTCTAGATGTAAGAAGGATTCATTTCTACATCTTGCTGGTCCGCACAAGTTCCATAAGACTGGTCAATGTTTCTCATGACGCCCTGGACGTCATGTGCATTTGTTAATATTTAGTATGGCTTCAACCAGGCTGTCTGTCCTTGTCTAAATCCTTGTTGGTTTGTTTTAGTTCTATCTTTGAGTTGGGCAGGTAGTCACGCTTCGCGTGTGGTATTAGCTTGGGTGAGTAAGCCGCGGAACTCCGCTTGATTCATAGTGGGGTCCACGTAGATAATACCGTTTTTCTTTTTGCCCGCTTTGGACGCCTACAGTATCTGTATGGCTACTAGGCTTAATTAAAATTTGAGTTGCACCCTTGAGAGAGTGAGTCACTATATGTTTGTATTATTGAATGCTCCGGCAGTACCAATAGGGAAAGAGACCAGCTATAGTACTATTTTTGTTGACACCTGTTTGTTAGCTATTGAACAATGTAATAAACAGACCTTTCCATTGCTTCTCAAGATCCAATGTCTCTTAAGTTCTTACTCTATAGTTCCAATCAAGCAAGATTGATTAAATTAAATTAAATTAAATCAAATCATATAACACGCTTGTCGTGTTGAGCTCGACTGCTGAGGACGCGGAGATCGAGGTTCGAATCTAGGTCGGGTGAACTGGGGTAGGTTTTTCCTAAATGGTTTTCCACTCTCCCTCCACGCAAATGTGGGTTCAATTCCTCTAATTCAACCTTCCCAATTCCTAATCCATTAGCGTAATTAGTACTTAAAGCGTATAACCCGAACGGGTAGTAAGACGCGGTGCTAAATATTATTATTATTATTTATTAAATTATAAATATGTTCAAATCCTAGATGTATACGATTTTTAGTTAAATTTTCATTAATAATTACCTTACTGCTTTCTCTTCTAGAAATACCTGACTGTAGCCTGGCACCAACCCAGCTTTTGTTATCACTGCCAGACAATCACCTTTTTCTATTCGATTTGAACAAACTTAAATCTAGTGTTCATGTATTCATGTTGTATATTTAATATTTAATCCTGTTCTTATAATACATCTATTTGCTATCAAAATCGTTCATTCTATTTTAGATCATGTCACCTTGTCTTACTTACATTCCCCTAGCTAGGGTCTGTATGTAACATTAATAATGTAGAAACATTAGTTAAGAGTAATAACTGAGTTAATGTGTTTCTCTCTAAATGCGCGGGATATTCAAACTTTGAACCATATACCTCAATGACGGCAATTAATATTAGGGTTGTACTGACAACCAACTTACTATGTATATTATTTTCAGGTATTGTATCGTCTATAAATTCCATTATCTAAATGGAGTTATTTCTATTTCTGGGAGATTAAGCGCTTCACGCGATGTTATTGTATTATGTTCTAATTATGTATTTACCTTTTTGATTGTTCTATATAAAATAAACAAACATTGTTATTGTCACGTAAACTTCTTGACTGATTTTCCCGTCGCGCTTCCTAATATCTTAACAAGAGGCTTACATTTTTAGTTCACAATCCACCATACAATAATACAAACCGACAACTTGACGTGTATAATAGGTAGAACTGATCCTATCAAGGTTTCTAATATGTCTTTCCACCTTAAGCTGCTCTATATAGATGACATCCGTGGCCTCTGTTAGCATGCTAAATACATCCATGATGAGTGTGTCGATTAAATCGTTGGAATATATTGTGATTGGGGTCAACCCCATATCCCTTCAGTCAATGGTGAAGTTGATGAGGTTCCACAACTCACAGAGATTCTCCCAGCTTGGTGAAAGATAGGCGACTCGTTTTAGTCCGGTGTCATGTTTTCATTAATAATGACCATATGGTTACCACACATACATTTAAAGAAATTTACTGATTATTTGGGCTTATCTTCTGAAGAGGCTGCGAGTTGTTGAAAAACTTTAATATGATCAACTTGTAGTTCCCCATTTCTTGTCACTTTGTACGGCTAAACACTGTAATTCCCTCCGCATTTTTCTAGCTATTCATTGATACCGCCATAGTTTATAGCAGGGAAATGATACTTTTATATGACATCCCTACCATCAGAGTAAACCTTATTGTACCATATAATATTTTGACCTACAGGTACAGTAGTGAAAGAGCAATGGTACAGGAATTTGGTGAGAGCGACTTCCCACTGCCCGTTGAGTTGAGATGGTAACGGAGTTTCAGGGCGAATTTCGCGACTGCATTTTTTTGGGAAATATACTATAGAGCTGTCGCTCGATTCAACGTCATGTAAAAGTTATCCTTCATGGAAGGGCCCTGGCCTAACTGACGGATATCCATGAATTAAAATTGGTGAGGTGGCCTTTTTACTGAATGAACACTTTCTTTCTGACGTATTTACCCTTGATGCTCATAATTTTACTAGCTTTGAAAGTTTATGGTAGACGTATACTTGTTGAAACACTTGTTTGTAAAACGTCCCCTCCACTTCCTCGATGGCAAGATCGTCTAGTATATACATTATGGTTTGGCTCAACAGAACGCTGATAACTTTGAAAATATCTTCACCCCAATTGCTCTTGTATCAATTTTTAAAGGGCATTTTGGTTTTGCTGATATGCATCGTGCTACCGACTTTGAGTTTTGGTTTACTACTTTGTTTTATGTAACAATTGCACCATAGGTTGTCTCTGACTTTGAGCATATTCGTCTCTGAAACGTCTGCAGGCACTATATTAGTACTTGAATATTTTTAACTATTGTAAGCGTCTATGAGATCCTGACGGACGTCTACATAACGATATTTGCTATTAAAAAAAAAGTAGCACCCCATCCACCCCTTTAGAGTTCTACTGAACTGTTCCACAATGCTCTTCTTCACATCCGGATTATTGGTGTTGTAGTAATACACGCCTTCTTTTTTGAGAAATTACCGTAAGAAACGTGGCGTGA
Organism: Timema monikensis; assembly: GCA_902151445.1. Taxonomy (NCBI): domain Eukaryota; kingdom Metazoa; phylum Arthropoda; class Insecta; order Phasmatodea; family Timematidae; genus Timema; species Timema monikensis. The sequence continues at coordinate 26,826 of CABFVZ010003038.1, forward strand.
GCTCTGTCCCCCTGTCCATCTGTAAACTTAAAGGTTTACGTTCACTTTGTTTTAAAATATGCGTAAAGGCGAATTGAACGTTAACTACCAGTTTTAGAAGGAAGTTTCCTCGACCAAGCCATCTTGATAAAACATCGATGAAAATGAGCCAGTATACGATGCCATAGTTGTATTTGCTGAGACTTCGCATATCATTGAGATCAGCTTCCCAGATGTAATGGACTAGAGTTCTAGCCTTTACATACATTTGAGCTTATTTAAATAAATAAACTACATTTTACTAACACAGTGTGTACTGTGCTTGCCGGTACACCAATGGAGCGGCTGTCGGGCGGAACGAAAATAAGTTGATCATCCCCATACACACTCATTTTTGACCAAGTCGTTAACAAATAACTGACACTTGTTGCTGCCCTGCGTTCTGACCCGGGTTTGGACTTCGGACCACTGCGCGGAATGCTTCTAATTCTTTCCACGTCTTTCTACTGCTTCTCCCTCTACAACTTCCTGTACGTCTGATCAAGATGGTATATAATGCATGCCTCTCAGAATATTGTTGTACTCATTTTCAAATCATCTCTCCGAAAACTTCTATGGACTTTGACTCTATTCATCCTATCTACAGAGAGAAGATGGTCGGCCACTACGTCACTCCAGCTCGTCATAGACAAGGTTGTTAAAGTAATATTATATCAACTTAAATATTGACATATTAGTAAGTGTCCCATTCACGGACTCTTAGGTAGTCTTCGTCTTCACGCATATACAGATGTATAGTTAATTGTATTACAGGCTCATTAGTCTGAGATTAATGGTTTTTAATTATAAATTAATCACCCTTGGCTATCATAAGAATGAACATGCATAATTAATGTTGGTTAGCCTTCTTTGGCTATTGTTAGTTCTTTTCGCTATGTCTTTTGACTAGTGTTTTAGATGGGGGTGGTCAGACTCCCCGTACTTAGAGGCCATTCTTCAGCTTGTCCAAGTTTTGTAGCAGTGCTAGGGAATTTGTTTACTTTCTATACTCTATGGCTTGTCCTAATTGGGTCTTTGGCTCTTTGTCACTCGTTGCTGAGTAAATTATAATGCAACTGTGGGTTTGTTGACACCCTTGTGAGGAGGCCCACGTAGTATTGTTTATTATTGTGTCCCGCACCCTTCTGACGCCATTTTACTGTGAGAAAAGTGGTGTGTTTACTTTATATGAATTTGGTTACATGACAGCTTGTGTCATGTAGTCAATAATATGTACCCAACCAGAGCTTGATGAAATGTCGCCTGTAGTTTGGGGCACTGAACGGCCATGAATGCTAAGTCTCCTAAATATGGAATTTGTTACTAATAGATCCTACTAGGAGAAGCTAGATTTACGAAGCACATATAAATATCAGTCATTGGCTAACTCTGTAACTCCTTAAATAAAGGTTTACTTGTAATGAGTGTTGGTCATTTACTTTGGAAAGTATAGATTTATTCTTTCCCATTTCTCGGGGAAGTTAACTTTCGTTTTATCTTATAAATGATGATTAAGTCAGCTTCTCTTGACTTGAGTTATATAAATTATCTCTAGATGTAGTATTTGCTTTAGTTGTGCAGAGTGCTAAAGCTCTTCTTTAAGGAATCACGAGCACAAACTTCTTGGAACCAAGCATTGTAGTCTTGGGTTGTTCTCAAGTTTAAAAAGTAACTCCTGTTGCACGACTTTCTAAATGCACTATTTAATTTTGTTTAAATGCTAAAAGTCATCCCTGGGGGACAGATCACTTCTTAATGTTTTAATGGAGGAGAAAGTATCTGTAAATATGGCCAGGGCACAGAGATCATTCATGTTGATCTCCACATACTGGTTGCGTGTTTTTATTACGGGTTTGTGTAAAGTGAAAGGGCCCAGCACACGAAATCATTCAAGTACTTTGGCCGGATCTTTCTCGGACGCTTTTAGGAGCGACGCCCCCATCTGCAAAACCTACAGGAGGTTGTAGTAGATGTCTGCTAAACGATTCATTAGGCACTGAAAGGCAGCCAACTGTTTTCATCCACCGTTTACAAATTTTTCTTCTTCAAATAAACAAATACAAAAACTAAATATTATCATAAAGGAGATCATTAACATGGCGATAACAAAGCTAAAAATCAAAGTATAAACTAGCGCCTAACTATCAACGACATAACAATTAAAATGTATAAATTCTGGTGATATAGTTCAGTGAACCATGATGTTCTTTAGAAAAACATGGGGCTTACTATTCAATATGTTTCTGTAATATATAATATTATTTATGTATGCTCTTTGGTGAACTGTGATGCTCTTTTCCAAAATATTTCTGTAACGATATCAAATAGTTCGTTTATCTTATTTTATGAGCTTGCTTAAGTAAATATGGCCTTGTTAATGGGTTGCATTTGTAGGTGGACCAAGTTTGTGCACAATAATATATTCTGTCTCAAATATTCAAATTATTTAAATTTAGTAATTACCATGGGATTGCCCTTTTTACTTTTTAGCACTGCGTCCTACTACCCGTTCTGGTTATACGCTTATGTTCTAATTATTCTAATGGTTTTAGGGATTAGGAAGGTTATATTTAGAGGAAATGTACCCGCATTTTCGTGGAGAGAAACTGTAAAGCCATTAAGGAAAAATCAACCTCAGTACGCCCAACCAAGATTCGAACCCTGATCTTCCCATAATCGGCAGTCTATTGTACTACGATAGTATTGCGTTAGACCACGCGCCCACCAAAGCTGGTAATTGTCATAGTTAGCTCAAGATTGTACAAGGAACCATCAAAAATTGGGCAGTTGGATGTTGAACGTACTAATTTGCTATATTTTTGGTGCTACTCAATCGTGCGAAGAACGTGTTAAACTGCTAATTTTATATAAAAACAATAGCTACTAAGCATCGATAGTCAAATTAAACTAAAAATGGCTTATTTAGCTTTGTAAGATTTGTTCCCACAACGTTCTTGCCACTCATCTTGAATGTGAATACTTGATAAAACAGTTTTATCCACTTGTATTTAAATAATGTCTTTCAACACCGCCTTTTTTCAGTAAATATACTCGACGATATTTCCCCTCAATATCCATGGTTTAAAACACAGTAATTTATCGTGTACAGCGCTCAGAAAGCTTTATCTACCAATAAATTATCCCAAGAGGGTATATCTAATGCTACAGTAGTACTTTATGCGGATGAAATGTTGATTGACCATCTATACATGACCACTTATTATTAAATTAAACTTCTTAGAAATTAGAAAAAATAGCTCTCGATACAAATATTTAATACAAAAATATAAAACATATTTGGTTGAAAATCTGCTCCTCAGACCCCTCTCCCACCATCATTGTGTTTATCCGCTGAGAAGATATAGGGTCTGTAGGTGTTAGACATAGTTTTAAAGTCTCGCCATTTAAATGATGACTAATATTTTGTTTGAAAGTCCGTCAGCATAATGGCTATTCGCGTCTAGATAAACTGCTGCTCTCGTAGAAGACGTGACTTTAATACCATAGGGTGCTACTTTCTTCCATAGCGAATAGGTTTGAGTCATTCTTCATACTAAGACCATCATAAGCAATATCTGCCTAGTCATGGCCACCTAATGCCCCATACACACATGTGGCCACATTTTGAGATATGGCACAATCAATTGGCAGAACAAGAACTCTTAAATGTGGCCATTACAATCCAAAGGGAATATCAAAGATACTCCCCCCTCCCCCCTTTTGTTTCAAACTGGTCGGTTGTTCAACCGGGGCAAAACAGGGCTATGGGGAGTTCTCCATCTTCACACATTCATATCGGGCAGGGGCACACATCAGAGTCTGGGCTACATTTTGGACTGATACCACTTTAAATCACAAAATGAGGAAATGGTGTAATATTTCCAAGAGGTCATTTAGAAACAAGGTGAAAAAATACGTATACAAATATTTGAACAAATAGCGCTCGTAGACGTGTATTTCACATGATGAGTAAAATAAACAAAACTAGAAGTATACATCATAGTAAGTACGGTATATTGATAACGATGTACATTTTTTAAATCAATTTAAAATATAAAATTTAATAAAAACAGAAAAAAAAAATTGTAACAGTAGGCTACAACTACTACTTAACGGGCGGTCTAGGGGTAAGGTGTCAGACTTCTATGCTGGCGGCCGGTGTTCAATCCTCGATCCCGGCACAGATTTATCTGATTACCAAACCCTTCCTTCACCTCTGACAAGACATCTTGTGAATGTGGGGAATGCCAGGCCTCCACCGTGGTTCGGATTCCACGTTAAACTGTAGGTCCTTCATTTCATCTCACAATCACCCTACCATTACACATTAGCGTAAGTGCGTATAACCCGAATGGGTAGTAAGACGCGGTGCTAATAATAATAATAATAATATACTACTTAACTTCTCACATTGGTGGTAAATGGTAGAAGGTGTCGGTCTTACAACATACTTGATTGCCATTGATAGGGAGGCTGAGGTTCTAATCTCAGCTGGGGTCACTGGAGGGTGTATTTATCACTTGGATCTCCCATCCGCTCTCAAAGCTTATGTGTTTGCACTTCTTCCAAACTACCCTCCTCATCACTATCCCTGGGTAATAGGCCTAGTATTTAAAACAACGAATAATGTATTATTATTATTACTATGGGGTATTTAGCGTCCACTTTATGAACTGACTTATTATATCAGCACATTAATTTCAAACTAACTTAATTCTATAAAGGCCACAACACACAGACACACGATTATCGTTAAGGGTGTTAGGTTCAAACTCTTCCGTTCTAAACTGAAACTATCGTTGATTTTTATTAATATATTAGCATAATTGAGGTGCTTTTTAAGCTAATTAACTAAGCTGGATTATCTATAAATATCTCGATTGATTGAGAGTATTTATTACACGTTACACTGATTACATTAATAGTGAACTGTGTCACCTCTTTACCGGGACCACTGCGTCCCTCAACTGACACTTAAAAACTGGGTCGGACTGTCTCACTTCAAATACCATAAACATATTAAAAAAACATTCTTGAGGCGTTCTACCCCTACTTATCAATTCTTCACCAATCAAAGCCCTTGTTCGGCTCCCTGTTGGGGGCGGGAGGGGTGTAGGGGGTTTAACTGGTATTCGCTGTTGACAAAAAGTGAAATACTTCCTATCTTAACTAAGACATTAAGAATGTTGTGCTGCTAATGGGTCCCCGTCCCTTTCTTGTGAGCCGCACCCATATTCATCTACAGCGGTCACCTTACATATTCACCCTGTCACTAGTTATTGTAATATATTCATAACGTTGAATTAAACCTATCAAGGAGAAACTCAAATGTAACCAATAATAAGTCTCTCGGCCATGCCGGTATTCGAACCCGCCACCCTTAATTTAGTAGTAGGTCACACTACCAATAGATGGTGCACCAATATAAATTTTGGCTTTTAAAAATTTGCTCTGTTTATTAAAACCGAAAATAGCTTCTGTACAAGAGCTGCTGCACTTTCCTGATAATACTTGCTTAAGAGGGCCGCTTACCGGAGTTCTGAAATATGTTTAATACGTTTAGAAATCCCGCGTTATTTAAGAAGGGGTGTGCTATATCAAAATATGACTCAAACCAAAATGAAGAGGAAAGGAATCATCCCGTCCATATTGGATTTTAAAACCTTACATTGATTTTTAAGTCTTACAATTTAAAAAAAATTATGAAAATCTAAAAATTCTCTCATTTACAAGAACATTTTCCATATAATCTTGCAGCTTTGAGATTAAAGTGAGTGGTTAGAAATATATAACTATTAAAGTCGTGTTTTAACAGGGTCACAACATAACGTTTAACGATAATTGAGAATTGTTTATGTGATCTAGAAGCTCTAGAACCACCCTACCCTTCCTCGTGAGGATATTTTCTTTCAAGTAGATGGTGCCCTTAAGTATTTGTCCCAATGGGTCATTAACTCCTTCTTCCTTTGAGTACATCGGCAAGAGAAGTATCGGGGCATCAATACGCCATTTACAGCACGAAGATGAAAGGATTTTCCCTCAGCTTCTCGATGTGATGGTCAGTTTGAAAATTCTGTTTCTGCTCTTGTGTAAAGTTGCGAAGAGCCACCTGGCACCCCTGCTCCCCCACACCCTTCTCTCGCCCCTCCACAAATCGCCTATGGGGAATCCCTCGGTTGTTCGCTGAAAGCGCTGCCCTAGCGTTGAAATGTTGGTGGTGGTGGCGGCGGCCAGTTTTCATATTATTAATATCGTGGTCTCAGACAATCCCGGAAGATTTCGCGGACGAATATATAAAAATGAAACGACCAGTGGACAGTTTGAGAAGTATAGTCCCTGGAGCCTCATAATGGGACCTTGACATTTAAAAGTTTACGAGGCTAGAACATTTTTTACTGAAAGTTCTCGTTCGTTTGGAACCAGGGTTGTTATTATTTCTGACATTTGAGGTTTAAAAGGTACAAACATAAGGGCTACTAAGACCAAGGAACAAGAGCTGCGGTATCTTTGGATTTGCTCTTCAATTCTCTACCACTGAGCTATCCGGGATTGATCCCCTTCTCGGGCTCAGTCTTCACTCATATCGGCAGAGTGAAGTGAGTGAAGAGTGACCACAAGCAAATGTGGGGTGGGGGCCACTCTTACAGGATTAGCTTGGGGCACTATCGCTAGGAGCAGCTTGCAATGACGTCACAGAGGAATGCGCATGCGTGAACGTGAAGTATATAGAAAAGGAAGTGTGAAATCTACGTAAAATTCACCATTACTGCTTTGTTAGAAATTTGTCGTTTACTTTTTTTTTTAAAAAAAAAAAAGAGTTTATCTATCTTGTCTAGATTTTACATTTTATAACGTGGTTTATTTATAAAATAATGGAGTTAGTTACATTTGATTGAATTTGATATGAGATTTGATTAATTAACGTTCCGCAATAGAAAATACGTTATGTCTCAAGTGTAACGTTCCGCTTCGAATCCTTTAGTTCGTGGCACTAACGCCGCGAGCACTAGCTATGTTGTTCTACTTGCCAGCATTAGAGGGGTGTTTCTATACTCATCTCTTTTCTATGCATAAGCACGATATGGATACTGGATAGCTCATTGGTAGAGCAATGGACTCCCGTGTCAAGGTGACACTTTCCAAATTACGTAAATAGTACTTAATGCAGCTATAGCTCGTAGCTAAAGGTCATTTCTAACTTTTATTCTTTTATTCCTGTACAACTGTAGGCCTATATAGACCCGTCGGCAGCAGGTGAATTAATTTTGAATAATTAGGATGCAAATGATCTTTTAGATATAAGCTGCAAACGCAAGCCCCTAACTAAATTTGTTTTATTCATGAAAGGCTTTAAAAAGATCAATCAAACAACAACAAAAAATCGAAAATCAAGCTCCGTTAGGTTCTGCCCAGTGGCCCATACTATAACTACAAGGTTTCAGCCTTCTAGGTCATCTGAAGGCTTCTGGAGGGTATGGAAACGCACACACTTCTAGGTCATCTAGGGGCTTCTGGAGGGTATGGAAACGCACACACTTCTAGGTCATCATAGGGGCTTCTGGAAGGTGTGGTCTTCTTTCTCTATTGTTATTATTTGTTAATATCAAATTGTTTCAATGTTTATTATGAAATATTCAAACTATTATGGTATTAAAAAGCAAAGTTAAGATTTGATCGAATAGCAATGTCTTCCTTAAGGAGGGGGAGAGGGGACAGAAAAAAATGTATTAAGGATTTTGATTTGGAATAGTAATTTTATGCATAATATGTATATTTTATCACCCTGTCTTACTACCCGTTTGGGTAATACGCTTATGTACTAATTACGCAAATTTTTAAGGATTAGGAAGGTTATATTTATAGGAAGGGAACACGCATTTGCGTGGAGGGAGAGGGGAAAACCAGTTTGGAGAAACCATCCTTAGTACATCCAACCGAGATTCGAACCTCGATCTCCCCATCATCAGCAGTCTGGTCTAATGCGAGAGTAGCACGTTGAACCATGCAGCCATCAAAGCGGTTCATTATATAATTAACATTTACATTATAATTTATAAAGATGCTTAGTGGGTGTAAGATTATTAACGATGTGAATATGCGGCCATTTGGATCGAGAATAGTAGTAGTAATAATAATAATAATAATAATAATAATAATAATAATAATAACCACTGTTGACTCAATCGAAGGTCAAAAGAGATCCGTAAGTTTGTATCCATATTTTTCCTCTTCCCCTTTTGTTTGCCGTATCCGAGCTATCCCTTTACAAGACGGAAGCACGCAACAAAAGGAAGGGGAACTGAACAGGGAAGCTGACGACGGCCCAGCATTACGTCCTACCACCATCACGGGATATTCACATTTAACTTCACTAAGAGGCTGGGTGACCTGGTGGTCTAGGGGTAAGGTGTCAGACTTCTGTGCTGGCGGCTGGGGTTCAATCCTCGGTCCCGGCACAGATTTATCTAACACATTAGCGTAAGTGCGTACAACCCGAACGGGTAGTAAGACGCGGTGCTAATAATAATAATAATAATAATAATAATAATAATAACACTAAGAGGCTACGGATGTGGAGAGTATAATTTTAGAGGAAATTTAATCAAATTTTCGGAGAGGGAAGTTGAGAAGCCATTTATAAAAAAATAGCTCCATGTGCAGTACATCCGGCCGGGATTAAAACCATGACCTCCCTTACCAGCCTTGACGCACGTTCCCACTGATTCGAGTGAACCGGGTGAGACCATGGACTAAACGTCAATATTATCTATTCAGGTGTTGAGGAGATCGGGGTGGAAATCTCAGGAGGGTGTACTGAGGTTGGGCTTACTTCGATGGCTTTCTCCTATTTCTCTATGCAAATGCGGTTACATTTAATCTGAATTATACCTTCCTCATCCCTCATCCATTAATGTCAATAAATGAGGATGGTAAGACGCAGTGTAGCAAATAAGTAAAGACGATACAGGTAACAACTTAAACCAGCCATATACTTAAATACAATAATAGTATAAATATTCCCAACGTACGTTCAGCTGATAGTATACATTATTAATTGTTAGATCACAGAGTAGGTCAACGATCTTGGTCTTCAAAGTGTGGTTTTAAATAAAGCTGGTGCAATCTGTATAGCTTCTGTGTTTAGTTGTCTCAAAGGTCCATTTTTATTATCTGTCATTTCACACCACTCACGAGTTTGTCCCCATTACAATCGACACTTGACTATACCCGCCATTCTTTATATTGCTTATATTTGCAGATAAAGAGGCGACGTGATATCAGGGAGTCCTCCTTTAGTGCGTGATTTTTTGGACTGAACAATAGGAAAATGATCCTTAAAGGCAGGTCGCATCTGGTAGTCCAGTGAAAAGACACCCTAGCCTGCCCCCCTTTCCGCCCTCCCCTATGACATATGGGGGAAGGGGGGGGGAGTAGACCGACCAAGGCATGATATTACACAGTATAAGTGCTCGTTGGAATATATATGAAGGTTTTTGGTTTTCCACGTTCTGCCACATTGAGGAAAAGTGACATTGGTTTATTGAGCCGGTAACCGACCACGGTTTCAAACTTCAAACATGACCACGAGGAGTGAAGAAAGTATTTTCTTTAGGGGGGGACATAGTGACAAGCTTTTCTGAAACTTTCTCTGCTTATGACACTCTCTAATAATATTTTCGTCGCAGTATACATGTTACCGTCCAAACCCGATTCCAGGAGAAACTAGATCGGACCAGGCTGAATCGATAGGCCTACATCCTAAGATCCTCAGGATGTACTACTTTAGCCCAATCTTTATTAATTAATCATGAAATTTTGGCCTAGCTCATAGGATAAACTAGTATGACTTAAAATGTTACTAGGACAAACCAGGATTATGCTAGGTTAGGTTGTCTAACAACATTTGAGCGTGAACAGTGAATGATGGAACTTGTCCAAGGTCGACTCATCGTATGGGAAGAAGGATGAAAACTAGTACTTCCTGAAAATATCAGGACCCATAATGGTTTGACCTACAAGCGGCGGGGTGTGACGATTCGGCCTAGTCCGATCTAGTTTGTCTTGGAATCGGGTTTTGACTGTAATATAAATACATTATATATCTTTGTTCTTGGAGCTGAATGCTGACACGGCTACTTAATCAGTGCCAGGGACTTACTGACCACAATGGTTTATACATTACTAGATAGCTGTTGCCCGCGGCTTTGCTCGCGTGGAAGTTGATTATATACAAATACGAAAATATACATATGTATTTACAGATTAATTAAAAATATTACGTTACGTTGACGACCATAACTTGACCTCAGATCAAAAATAATGCAAGTCCGATACAAACTTTCACCCCCTTTTTCATCCCTTATTAAATAAAATTTCCAAAATTCCTGAAACACGTATTTGTTTTACGTCAATAACCGAAATACAAAATTTTGTTTATGTAACTTTCAAAATGACGGACTTTCATACATATTATCATACATATTATCATCCCCTATTTTGACCCCTTTGGGGTGGAATTTTCTAAAATCCTTTCTTAGTGGGTGCCTACATAACAAAATGAATATACAGTCCGAATTTCATGCTTGTAGCCTTGATAGTTTGCGCTCGGCGATGATGAATCAGTCAGTCAGTCAGTCAATCAGGACATGTTATTTTATAAGTATAGATATCTCAAGCCAGTTGTCACTCAGTCCTCTGCGTCAGACTCGCAAAATACTGGATTACACGAGTCAGCCTGATACACCCGGGGGGAAGGGTGAGAACAGGGGGAGGTTTTCCTAATGCGAATCATCACTGTGTTTTTCACATCCCTTCTCCATGCTAATGTGGATATATTTCCAATAAAACCACCTTACACATCGGTAATACCTAAAATAAGTCTTTAATAGCCAAGATGATAAACCTAATGATTAAAACACAAAGATTCTAATCGGTTTGTAGCTTAATCTTAAACATTCCAAACCTCAGTTCCGATATTTGAGCTGAATCGGTAGTGCGTCTGCCTGCTTAGTTAGGAGGCCTTGGTTTGAATCCCTACCAGGGTCGATACTTATTTATTTTATCACTAAAGAATTGTTGATCCAGAGACTGGTGGGTGCCTCTACTCTAGTAGTAGATTAGACTAGTGCTTCCCAAACTCCGGGGTGAAAAGGTTTTTGAAGGGTAAACATTTGCTCACTAACATGCTTTCTCACTCATTTATCAAACTTATATATAAGTTATATAGCTCGTGAGATAAGTGAAACGAAATAATAGACACATTACAAAAACATATCTGTTCTGCGCATCTTCAACTTCCATTTCCCAAAGCTTCATTTAAAGAAATTACAAGTGTCTCTTACTAATTTTTTAGCCAAAATATATAAAATGTTGCTTCAATAGAAATGTTTATTTTAATTTTCTACACAGAGTCATCTCAATAGCATTAAATATATATCATAGCTATCATAGAATTTGATGATAACTTCTTATCTACATTTAAAATGTTTATAATCAAATTCCGAGATGATGGTGACAAATATTCAAAAACTATTGCGGCTACTCTGTGTTGAAAATTAAACTAAACATATCTATCATAGCAACATTTAATATCTTTTGACCAACATATAGTTTTGATAATAAAACTGCTCGAATACTGGTCTTAACTATTGTTCTGTCCATCCCAACTCGAGGTAGTCATTCTGTTAATTTTAACATTGCAGAGAAAGAGAGTGAAAGGCATCATTAGACGAAAAAAGTTTTAATAAGAGCCCGAAGACCGAGATCTACCGAGGATACACGAGCGTTTAGTCAGCTGGACCAACCGAACAAGATGCGGTCCCAAGGTCAAGCGACAACTGGCTGGCCTTGAAATGCCATCAAAACTACCTACTAAGTAGTCAAATTTCTTGAGATTCTGAGCTGTGGGCCTTAACATCTTAACATATAGTTTTTATCTCAAAAATTTATTTATAAGATAATTAATTTAATTTTTCAAACTAATTTTTTGAAATGAGAGAAATTAAGCACACTTTTAGACAATCGGCAATATATTTACTCAGTGGCGGCTCGTAGCTAAACTTAGTGGGGGTGCTGTTCTAGAAAATGTTTAGCCTTTGTTTTAAAATTGTGTAAAAGGAAAAAAACATGTACAAAAAAAAATTTATACAGGAACTTGATAAAATATTAACAAAAAAAAACTTTTTTACTTACTTTAACTAAAATTGTTACAGTTCAAGCTTGATCTATTCATTTAAAAATGAAATCCATTCTTCTTGTTTTAATTTGCGACAAAAAGTTCAATAATTTTCTCCTTGATCTCTGGATGACGATTGAGGAAATTTTTCTCCATTGAAAGTACTGCAAGCGCATTGAGTCTTTCTGTTAAATAAAAGAACTGAATAAAAATGAATCAAATAGAATAGCTGGAATCAGAATAATAATCTAACTTTACACTTTTCTATACTTTATCACATTAAAGAATACGGTAGAAGGTTTTTAAGCACAACAAACGCTGAGTAAAAAAAACTTCCTTCCACCATCATGCCAGAGCCGGCACTGCGAGAGCAACAGTGCTATCTCTACCTGGCACTCCCGCCTTCCTCCCCACAACCCTCCTATGTGCGCATGCACACAACAGTCAAACACCACGTCACTGGCACTGTGAAGTGCACAGTTCCATACAAAGTTTTTTTGTATCTTTTTCATAAACTGGGGGATGGCTACTAAAGTACTGACATTAAGCTCAAGGAATATGTATTGTACTACAAAAATAAATAAAGAATTAAAGAAAAAAGGACTCATTATATTAAATGTTATCGATAATATCAAGTGGAAATAGGGTGTACTCGTTGTCAAGATTATATAAATTATAAATCATCACTTTTGATTTGCATCACGTCTTACTACCCTTGCAGGCTATTGTCTACATTTTATTTTTAAGTAGAATGGAAGTAGGTTGAAACATAACATCTAAGATGAGCTATGTTACATTTGGATTGATATGGTTTGCATATTCTAGTTCATTTTTGATAAATGTTCCTACACTCATTTTCTCTCTCATTGTGGCCTCTTAGGCAATTGAAATGTTCAATTACATATGATGTGCCGGGTCTGTAGTCAGTATGAAGTGTTCATCTCAATAAGGCTGACAATTCCATGTGCTTTCACAAACAGTGGTGATATTACACATAAATCAACTAAACACGACTTTTAATAACAATAAGAGGGGATGAAAGCTGGAACTACCCTTGAAATAACAACTCTCTAACGATAAATCTGATGACTAGAAAGAAACAACCAGATTGGTACGCTAACTACACGCTGTCTTATAATTGAATCACTCACTTTATTATTCAGCGTCATTCAATTCTACGAAATACATGAGCTACCCGATGATCCCTATTCAATAAATTTTGATATTATGAAAAAATGGAAGTTGATTATTGGTAATTTTTTTTACTAAGATAAGTTTTGTGTGCATATTGGAGATTAACTGTAGATCTTAAATATATAATAGTCTAGAGGTTATCTTTTTCTTTAATTTGATTTATTTAATTATTAAAATTGGTTTATTTATATAAAAATGTTATTAAAGAATCCACCAAATTATATTCTAGTGGGATTAAAATACAACTCAATCCTCACTTTGGGTAGCAATATAATGTTCATTTCAGTTTTAAAAATATACACTTAGCTTAAAGTAGACATTTAAAAATTTAAAAATTTGCTTCAATACTATTAAAATAAAAAATGTTAAAGCTACTGATTGCTAATATAATTGAATAAGAGTATAGGCCTTCCTAAACTATAAAAACAAAGCTAACCGCATGGATATGCTGCAACAAACAAGGTACTTAAACATTATATAATAACACTAAATTTACCCGCATCAGTGGTTGAATGGTTTAAGACATAACTCTCGCCATAGACTGAACCAGGAGATTGGGGCTCTAATTCTGGTAGGGTGTACTAAAGGTGGTTTTCCCTAAAAAAAATCCACGCTCTATCCTCTGGCAAATGCGGCTGCATTTCCTCTAAAGTCAACCTTCCCCATCCCTAGCATATAGGCGTAGTTATTTCATGTGCGTACATGCCGAACGGGTAGTAAGACTGGCTGCTAACAAAACACCACTAAAGAGTGATTTGGTTTAGAACCAACATCAATATTTTTAGATTTATTTTATTAATTTTACTCCACAAACTATGTTCATTAACATCCTGGGGGAGTAATAGAGCCAAACCGGTACTAGTCTAGCTACATTCCATACCATCAATCAAATTTGCAAGAGATTTTAAGAGTGATAATGTCTTGGGCCATTACGATCATTAATTTTTCATCTTTGCTATATAATTATGTAACCTTATTATTATAACACGGTGACCTGGTGGTCTAGGGGTAAGGTGTCAGACTTCTGTGCTGGCGGCCGGGGTTCAATCCTCGGTCTCGGCACAGATTTATCTGATTAACAAACCCTTCCTTCACCTTTGACAAGACATCTAGTGAATGTGGGGAATGCCAGGCCTCCACCGTGGTTCGGATTCCACGTTAAACTGTAAGTCCTTCATTTCATCTCACAATCACCCTACCATTACACATTAGCGTAAGTGCGTATAACCCAAAAGGATAGTAAGACGTGGTGCTAATAATAATAATAATATTATAACACCTTTGTTTAACGGCGCAGCCTATACTTTGACATCCAAGGAGCAATCATACCTAAATTATCACCCTAAACAAGTAGGGCAACTTTTTTTTATCTGAGGGCAAGTAAACCAATGTTGGACCTTGCAAGGGTCGTATTGAAAATTAAAATAACGGGTGTATGTTTATCTATCTATCAATCCATCTCTATATATATGTCTATCTATTCATCTATCTATATATATATTCACCTATCTGTCTAGTTATGTATCTATACATTTATATGTTTATATATACATCTTCTGTTGATGGGTTATTTTTAGCCATCATGTTTTTGTACCTGTTTGGGTTGTACGCATAATTATACATTTATAACGCTAATGGCATGAGGATAAGAAGGGAAGGATATAAAAACAAATGATCAACATTTGCGTGGAGGGTAAGTGAGAAACCATTTAGGAAAATCCTTCCTCATTGTTCCCTGCCGGGATTTGAATCCCGATCGCTCAGTCACCAATAAACCAAACTAAATGAGCTTAACATCTAGACCACATGCCCGCCAATGGGGGTGATAGAGTTATTTGATAATAATTTTCAAAGAAGTTTCATTTTCTGAGTATATTTTGAGTTAGTTTTTTCGTGGTTCATTGATAGCCGATAATGATTATTAATAAGCCTCTGGGGGGCCACAAATATCTTCTCGTGGGCCTTAAATGTCCCACGGGTAGGATTTTTCTCATCCCTACATTAAACCAAAGACCTTAATTAAGTTAAAGCCAAAGCTAAAAGTCAGTAAAAGTCATCACAAAGTGGGAGGGGATTGAAGCAAGTGTTGTGTGACAATACATTACACTTAACAAAAGAGGAGCTCTATAGGAAGCGAGGAAGAGAGGGGGGAGGGTATTCCATTCACCGCAGTGTCGCCCTCTCGCGTGTAAACGTTCAAATTGAGACAGATGAGCATAGTGCAGCGCACGATGTTTCTTTTGTCTGGCGCCTTGTTCGTCTTTTTGAGAGGTTGTTGCAGCCAATCCGGGCTTGGGAGACAATATGATTGATATTGATGCTAGTTATAAGTAGGGAGAGGGGTTGGAGAGCATGATGCGCCATACGATGTTCATTCTTTTAATTAAACTGCCATCGACTGTGCTCCCTCCTAGCGGAGAGCATTGACAGTTATTGACAAACGAGTGGAAAGCTGTCGTGAAGATATGGTAAAAGAAGTGATGGAGGGGGTTGGGGGGGATAGGAAGGCGAAGCAGTAGAAAGGAAATTGGATTGTCAGAACGTTTCTTAAAAATTGTTACATCTGTTTGAAGACAGTAATTGTGAATACTAACCGAATGCTTCATACACACGGGTGATTTTAACATACTTAATTGAGTAGAGAAAATTGTTACAATGGAAACTATTTCGGAATAAATCCCCAATCAGCCAAGAAACTACTACAAAATATACAACTCACATTTATTGTTTTCATCCTTTTTTATTATTCTTATTAGGTGTTCTGTCTTACGACAGATCTATTCCTTTTGTCAGTGAGCTTAGACCGCCAATGCAACCTGTCCTCTGCCTCCTCCAGCAGCTCCCAGAATTTTCTTCTTTCCTTCAAGTCATCCGATATTAGAACCTTCGTCTTCCCAATAGTCCGGTCGAAAAACCAAACCCACGCGTTTTTGAGAGGGGACCTTTTTATGATTGCAGTCCACTTTTGACATGTTAAGGATTAAATTTAGCATGGGAGCCACTTTTGTTATGTTGACGTTTGGCCGCCATTTTGAAAAATGGCAGCCTGTCTTTGTGATATGAGAATTCTTAAACAGTGTGACTATGCCTATATTCAATTTAATTGCTAGTGAACTTTAATTTTGTTTGTACACTAATGATTTTCTTTGTTCCAGTAACTGGATAAAAGGCCAGTATAAAATGGATATTCCCGATCCATTAAAGTCAACAAAGAAACAGGATTGGTTGGTTGCATCACCAACAGAACCTACAATCAACAAAGTCGAAAAATAATTCACTACATCAACCAAATCAAAACACCTGGAACAACATTGCAGAAAACACACAAGAATGGAAGGGTTTGGAAACTAACTATAATGATATTCACGAAAGAGTCATCAATATTATTTTTTCCTAAGCAGAGGGGAGCATATGTTAAAAGTGCTCCGAATAGTTGGGGCACAAACACCTTCAACTTGATACAAAATATTGTTAAATTCTACACGGTATGCATCGAAAAATACCTGGGTTACCATGTCCCTGGCAGGTTGAAGAACTGCAAAGGGACAATACCCCTAATTATATTGACAGCTTAACTGCATTGCTTGCGGATCCTCATGTTAAAAACTGGAAGAAGACCGCGCAGTGGTTGTGGAACGATTGAAACCAGCTGTAGGTTTTATTTATGAAGGTGCGATGCATTTAATCACAGGAAAATGCCACGCACTACAAGTAAGCCTATCAATGTCTGTATACAACTTTACTGGTAGTAAGGACCTTATTGCTGTCCTTAAAATAAATTGAGAATTGGCATTTCGTATGATAACGTACTCGATGAGTTATCAGCATTGGTCTTACAGGAACGCAATAAGACAGAACAAAACCAAATGTGTTCAGACGTCCTATTATATCCATAACAAATATCATAGATAATTACGATTTTCGAGAAGACGGGCAAACAGAATCTGAGACTCAAGGCCGTAGCTATGAACAAATTATATATGGCTTTATTTATGGTTCAAACATTATCAAAATTAAGATACAAGCACAAATTGGGGGGCTTTGTTACCATAAAAAGCACTTCAGAGAGCATCTAAAGGTGTTTAATATTTATAAATTATCCTAGCCTTTGGCAGTTAAGGTGTTATGTTGCCCTACTTCATATAGCTTTTAGAGGTGTTTAAAATCTAGAAATATTCCTAGCCTTTGGAAGTTGGGTTTTGGTGCCATAAAAACACTTTGGATAGCTTCTAAAGGTGTATAATATTCATAATTTTTCCAATCCTTCAGCCGTTAGAGGGTTATGTTGCCATAAAAAACACTTTAGATAGCTTCTAGAGGTGTTTAATATAGGGAAGTTTTCCTAGCCTTCAGCAGTTATGGTGTTATGTTGCCATAGAAAACACTTAAGATAGCTTCTAGAGGTGTTTATTATTTATACATTTTCCTAGCCTTTGCCAGTTAAGGGCTTATGTTACTATAAAAACACTTTAGATAGTTTCTAGATGTGTTTCATATTTATAATTTTTCCTAGCCTTCGGCAGTTAGGGAGTAATGTTGCCGTAAAAAATTTCTTCAGATATATTCTAGAACTTATTATCATTTATAATTTATTCTAGCTTCCGGCTATTGCGGGATGTGCCCCCCCAACCCCCCTGGAATTATTGGCTGGATACGGTCTTGCAGTGAAGCTAGTCATTACATGAACGTCATAATGACACAACCAATATATTATCGCTGTGAAGCAGGTACCGATGGAAGAGCATTAATTATATCAATGCCTGAAGTGCGTATGATTCAAGTGGAAGGAAATATACCCTCATATACTGGCACCATCGCAACCTTATAAGTGATAATGACAAGTGGGAAACATATAATATCAAATCTTACTCATAAACACCAAGAAAATAAGTTGTCAAAGATGTGTTGGATTGGTTTCAACGAGTTGTGGAACTCAAGAGAACACCACTAATTTAATTTGTTGTTGACCAAGCAGTATATAAATATATTGAAGAATATCTATTTAAGGATGATATGTGGTCTTTCGTAAGGGGCGTGTAAGGTGGATTTCACATAGAGATGTTATACCTCAATGCTGTAAGAAAGAGATGGGCAGAAAGCGGTTTCGAGGAGCTAGCTGTTGCTACAGGTGTTGTTACTGCAGGCAATTTAAATCAAATATTATCTAGTAAACACTAGAACAGAGCAATTCGATTACACAAAATAATAGCAGAAGCTTTATTACGCATACTGATTCAAAGATGGATTGAGAATCACCCAGAACTAATTAATGGTTAAGTGCACGTGGTAGATATTACAGAAGAACAAGAAAGTAAAGCATTTTTTTTGCATCAGATTAATTTAGCGAATTCGTGTGTGTGATATTTCAATATATCTTAGAGTCTCAGTAAGATATGGCAAAATGTTGGCTCTCCTACATCATTGACGTGGCAGTCCTGTTTAAGTACTACCACAGTCTAAGGAGTGGAGTAGGTTTAGAAGAATACTTAGATAGCTGTCGCAGAATGCTTCCTCTACTAGCGGCATATAGCAACACATTATCTGCGCTACCTCTCTCTTTACTACTGGAAAATGTCTACCTTGACAGAGGATGATAAGATACATATGGCTTCTATATACTCATTCTCGTTTACTGGCAAAAGTTACAGCAAATTGCCTCCCAACCATGTAATTGAAATGACCATGAACAAACAGTCCAAAAACAAAAGAAGTGGTGGCTGAGTTGGATTCTCCAAGAATTTCTCTATGATTGTTATTAACATAATAAGCAGACCTACTGTGTTGTATTTAAGGGAGCAATTGCAACAAGCCATTCATCTGAAGAAGCCTCTTTACCGCCACCCAGAATTGGGTTCATTGAGGATGAAAAAAAGACTTGCAGGTAATTCATGAAGTTAAACTTTCTCTGGGGTAATGGGATGCAGACCAATGGGATCTAAGCCAACCAAATTGTCACTCACTTTGAACTGGACAGCCAGAGACGGAGCAAATAGTCAAGAGTCTGCACACAAACCATGACGAAGGGAATTCTATGGTAGAAGCTATCTTGGATGGTCTTTCTTCAGGAACTTGATAACTGCACGATCCTATCAGCAAAAGGAAAAGCAAAATATTTGCAACAAAGACGGTATCTACTTTAAAGAGCAAGCAATAATTGAGGACATTGGTGGACCACGCTGGATCGGTGCAAGTCGTCAAATTCTTAACGAGTGGAGAAACTCTTACCACGACTCTACTGGATATCATGCAATATAGAATAACAATGGCGTGCCTATCCCTTTTTACAGCTGATTGTTGTGTTCCATAAGCTAGTAAAGTCAAAATTCATGACATTATTGATGCTCCAACCTGTTATGCAGCCATCACTTTACCATGCCATCATAGATGTTGGAATGGTATGGAACAAGGTACCATCGTGCAAGACTTGGAGTCCAACCTCTACACGTACATACTAAGTCGCCATCCTCAATGAGTAGAATTTCACTTAGTCAATGATATTTACAATGAAGAAACGTTGATTGACAGTACCAAACATCACGAGCAAAAACGTCGTATGCAATCGTACGGGTTCGTCCCAAACTCTTATCTTATTGCTGACCAGCAAATGCCTACAGGGAGTGCGTGGCGTTCCTTTCTGTCGAATTCTGCGAATAAACAGAGACTTCAACACCTCCTTCTGAATGAGTGGCTATCCTATGAGCACGATGCTGACTGGTATTACACCAAGGCTCTTATTTGCTATGATCTCACATCCACTGAACTCTATCCCCGATTCGAAGCAACGTGGTCACGGGAAGAAAATACCAGGGCGTTCTTCTAAGCAGCAAAGTTAGGCGATTCTCATCCAGCTGTTCTTGATTTAGAAGACACAGGTGTATGAGTTATTGATTCATACATCAGTCACCTAGCTGATCAGGATATGTATATGTATAAGAAGAATTTGGGAAATGGTGAAAAATTATACAATTTTCACTCATTGTTTTCAGAACAAGACAAAGAATGTACCACTCTTGGAGTCTACACATTTATCAGTTGTGAAACAATAGAAGGTTTCTTCGTCTTGTTAAAGGTCACAGCAATGAAGCTTATTCTTCAGCCAAATAATATGAAATACCTACATATAATACAGTAACTTGGAGTTGAATAGGAACTATCAGATGAGTTTTTCGTTCAACTACAGTTGTTAACGAATAGGGTCATCTATAATGATCCAGTGAGCAA
This sequence comes from Timema monikensis, assembly GCA_902151445.1. Taxonomy (NCBI): domain Eukaryota; kingdom Metazoa; phylum Arthropoda; class Insecta; order Phasmatodea; family Timematidae; genus Timema; species Timema monikensis. The sequence continues at coordinate 47,434 of CABFVZ010003038.1, forward strand.
ACGATTTTGCGAAGCCCAATAACGTAAATGGTGGCAGTTGCAACATTATGATTCTGCCAGGTTGCCTCCTGATGAGAACTCATTTAGACAAAACTTTCTTCGAAGTCACTTGCAGGCTTATATATAAGAATGCAAGGCTTACAAAATGGCTGCTCTCTACTAACTTCGGATGGAAACCGTACCAGGATGGATTGCAACCTGTCAAGCACACCATACCCACACTTCCAATTCGAGTCAATTTGCCTCAAACCAACGTAACCCTTTCAGGAGAATCTGACGTGAAAACAGAAGAAGAGGAAGTAAATGCGATTGTTTATGACTTATCCATGGAAGACAGCGATACATACTAAGAGTTCACTGATTGTTTGCAAGATATGTAATATAATGTGGCTTTCATGTACTAGGAATATACAATTAGTGATGTGCCTTTCACGAAGTTCTTATGTATGACACTTCAGACTATCTATGCTGTACGGACATTATACTAATTATATTATTTGATAATAAATTATATTACACCAAAATTCAACTTTCATATTAAAACAGTTTCACAATTGCATTTTTTGTTTTTCTTTTTTCTTTCAGATTTAAACCCTTTATATAGGGAAACGTATAGAGGGATTTAATACCTATCCAATGATACCATAAACATAAAAATTGTCCAAGTGCTTTAGGAGATGTTTGTATTATCTGAACCACAAAGAACGACCACCATTTTGAAAAATGGTGGCCAAACGCCAAAATTACAAACATAGCTCCCACGCTATATTTCATCCTTAGCATGTCAAAAATGAATTTCAATCATAAAAAAGGTCCCCCCCCCCAAAAATGCACGGGATTTGCTTTCTCGACCCAACTATAAGCTTCCATTTCCCACAACCTTTCCTTCTATTACGTCGTGCGGAAGACAGTTTCTCACAAGGATGTGTTCGATCTACATTGTATCAAAAAATCCCATCCAAAATGGTTCTCTTATAACCCACTCTTCTTAAGAATTCCTCATTTGTCACCCTGTCTGTCCACCTAATCTTCTCAAGTCTTCTCCATCAACACATTTCAAAGCTCTCCAAGTATTTCCAACTTTCCAGAGTACAAGTTTTGCTTAATACAGTGCGGTGCCCCATTTGTAGCATTTCATCAGTTTCTTCCTCAATTCTAAACTCAACTTGCTAGTCAGCGATAAACTCGTCTTGTTGAACGTTTCCTTGGCCATAGCGATCCTCGAACTAAATTTCTTAGTGCAGTAGGCTTCATTTGCCAGCAGACTTCCTAGGTACTCAAACTGCTCTTTGTTTTCCAACTCCTGGTTTCCAATTTTGATTTTCAGCAGCTTTTGATTTTTTGACATCTCATCACTTTTAACTTTTTAATGTTGATCTCCATGTCATATCTTTTCCCAATCTACACCATTCCTGCCATCATTTTCTGCAACTCTTCTTTATTTTTGGTCAGCAATGCTGGATTATCTGCGTATTTTATTGTGTTGATGATGCGTTGTTGATCCTGAAATTGCCACGTCCCTTTAGGGCTTCCCTGAACATCAACTTGCCATACAAGTTGAACAGACTGGATGATAAACAGCATTCTTGCCTCACTCCTCTTCTTATCCCTACGCTGTTGGTCTCGCCATCAATTAGAATCACCTTCAATAACAGTCCTAAGTACAGGTTTAAGATCAGTCTTTTGTCTCTCCAGTTGATGCCTATCTTCTTGAGTAATTCCATTTGTTTCTTCCATTTCAATCTTTCGAACGTCTTTTGTCAGTCAATGAAATCAATGTAGACTTCTTACTTGACTTCCAGCGTATTTTCTCTGAAATTATTCCAAGCATCCCGATGGTATCTCTGGTTACTTTTGCTTTTATGAATCCAAATCCCATAATGTTACCAACAAAAAGTTAAAACTATTTCGTAAAATGGTATGTATATATTTCTATCTCTCTATCTATCTATTTCTATCTTTCTATCTATCTGAATATATAGTAACCCTCCTGACTAATAGACGTATATCAGTTTTACCAAATTTTCGAAAAATAAAATAAATTTAGTGTCTTAGTTGTAACTCTTGTACAACTTAAGTAAACTCTCCTTACATATATAATTTCTTTACATGTACAGTACACTTAATAATATGTTTTTTAACTGATTGAAAAAACAAAATATATATTTTGTTGATTTTTATACCAAAATAAATTAGATTCGAGATATGCCACTTTGTGTGAACAAAGAAGCAAACTTGTTAGTAGTGCCGTTATAAAGGATGTGTTTGTGTGTGTATATATATATATATAAAAGTTAAATGTATATTATGAAACAATAAAGCATATTTTTTCCTCCATGAACAAATGACAAAATACAACATTTAAAATCACTTTACTGGAATTGTTTTCTTTTCTTTTCCCCAACTCATACTCCTGCGCATACGTTTGTGTTAAATCATTGTTTAAAACTATTACCTGCGCTGTTATCAACTTACTTACAAGTTTCCATTTTAACTACTTGTTTTGTCAATAGTCGCAATTATAGTCATTCGTTCACACTAATAGATGACCTATACTGAATTAAGTATGGAAACATTGCCAGTATGTAAGGGTTACTACAACACATTCAAGAAGTAAGCTAATCGCACCAGTGAGAACGTGGACATAGGCGTCAGTCTCATCATGTTTGGCCTACTGCGGACAAAAGGTCAGGGTTGGAATCTCGATCGGGTGTACTGAGGTGTTTTTCCCAAATGTTCCCCATCTAAATACGGGTATGTACAGGTCCTGTAAATAAATCTATCTTCCTAACTACTACCCCAAAAGTAACGATATGTGTATAGCCCGCACGTGTAGTGTGACGGAGAGTAGGAAAAAAAGACTAGAATGAATATAATAATTTTCTCCGCATGCTGGAGGACTCGGCCTCACGGCTAGTGCACCTGACATAGATCTGGGAGGCCTTGCGACGATCACAATCGGATTCACCGAGACACAGTTTTGCCTCATAGTAATCTCTATTTTACCCTCCTCTAATCGAATGCCAATGCAAACAATTTTTCATCCCATTGTACTTTACGCCTAGGATATCTGCAACCAATATAATAGAAATAAGTAAAGTGGGATTAAGGAGTTATTTGTGACAAATTCCATTATGTTTAATTGCTTGAATTGAACACTTGTAGCATTTGGTTACAATTGAAGAAGAGACGAGTCGGAGACATAAACAAACTTACCAAATTTCACCATCTCAGAACCTCTGGAAAACAGGTCGGAGGAACAACAAAACACGACTGAGCGAAAACGCGCCGCGTGATCAATTGACTGAGCCCACCAAGATTCAAACAACGCACACTTTAGTTCGCTTCAGACCTAAATATTCCAAAGAACTTAATCTAGGAAGAGAGGCCGGTACTACTTTAGTCCAGAATATTCCGGTCGTTTTGTGTTGGTTGTAGAAGCTAATATTGTTACGTGCATTCCTCCTTTTGTGTGACCATAATGTATTCCCCCTCCTTGATTCTCACCTTCCATGTTCTCTGGGTTTTCTTGTATATATAGTGCCGGGATGGAATATGTCCGGCACTCTTGGACTTGGCTTTACAATGAGAAGTACGTAGCCGTGGCTACATATATTTAAAAATGTAAGAACACATTTCTTTTTGGCTTAGTTAAATATTTATTTTTGTAACCTTTTCAAAATTCTCTTTTCGGAATCTCATAATTAATTGTTAAAATAAGTAACTTAATAATCGTAAAAAATCATAGACCGATATTAAATTTCACGATGTTGGATGATAGACAAAGATTGGTATATCGAGACTTAGGTTTATTTTGGTGAGATTAATATTTGTTGGAATATTACCATCGACTTGATAGATATAATTCTCGATAATAAGGTCTAATGTTGTAGATTGATTTATTCAATGAATTTTTGCTCTAATGGGAAAATCTTATCTTGTTGTTTTATAGTATTCTTGAAAGTTTCTAGTATCTTAATTATTTTGTGTAGATTTATTCTTGTAAAATGGGAATAGGAATTGAAATCTTTAAATGAATGATGATAGAAGTCTTGAAGACTCACATTTTTCAAATAGTGGTTTATTTACACGTTTACGTATTATGAGATAGATATAAAATTTGTATATCGTATTTAAACTAGGGTCAATTTAACAAATTTATGAGAAAGTTCCTTACGACTATCATTAATAATTGTATTTATGCCATCATATATGGTTTTACCTGTTACTAAACATATCCATAAATTCATTTATATTTTTAATAAATAAATACTAACAAAAGCATTTTGTTTGGCGGTTTCTTATGGATAGTATAAATACCCGGGTAAGAGATTCGTCCTCCACCAAAATCACCAAACCTAATATACAAGAACACCTTCTGAATATGATAAAAAAATTGAAATATTTACATAAATGTAGAGGGTCAGCCCAAAATAAACAGAGGAGTTTTAATTTTATTAATTTTATACCAAGGGTACGTGAATTGGGTGAGTAGGGGGTGTGGGGAAAGGTAAATTTAAAATCGTATAGAAAAACCACTTTTTCGTGCCGTATAAAATTGATATATTTGCAAGTAAACTAAGATCATCAAAGATGATCAGGAAATAGTGAAAATTTGAAAATTGATTCCTAAAAATAAGTGGCTCAAAATTTCACAATATGTTAAAAAGTAAAACTTTGTTTGGTAGAAAATCAAAATATGGCAGTTAATTTCAGCGGGCAATATGTATTTATAAATGTAAATTATTTAAAGTATGCTGTTTGTTGAAATGTGATGCTATTTTTTCCTATTTTTATTTTTTAGTAAAAATGTATATTACTTTATTTTACTTATCTTATGTTCGCTTTTAGGCAAAGATAACACATTTTTAGCTTATCTCCCTACCTTGACAATATGATTTAATCAACCTGCCTATTTTTCGCGTTTATTTAGATTATTTAAACCAATAAAAACATATTTAAAAATAATGTAAAATTTGATTTCTTTTTCGTTTAGTTATTTTTAGATTCTTAAAAAAATAACAAAGCTACTTATAGATTCGAAGAACGAGCAAACCTGCTAATTTATTATATATTCTAATTTGTCTTATAAATATTATAGCTTTTAATATGGTTTAATTACGTGGCATTTTTATTGGTGCATATACCTCATACTTCCCAATAAAAGTAATTCACGTATTACATTATTTTATATTTTTCTAATACTTCATTGATAACCTTACTTTTTATGCCATATAAATTATTAATTGGATAAGTTTTTATCTCATCATCCATTAATTTATTCTTAAACAATCTTTTCTAACATTGTATTTTTATTTGTTTTTTAAATTATTTCATGTTATTTTAAAGGTTTCAATATTTTAATTGCCTCAATTCTTGTTTATTAATTAATACTCTTTATGTACCTAACTTTAAATTTCTCAATTTTTTAAAATTTAAATAATTTTTCATTAAAAAACCAATTTCTATTGTTTACACAATTATAACCAATAAGCTTCTGATTCATATTTCTATATCTTATCTTATATTAAATAACGCTCCTTACTGCTTTTTAATTAATTTTTAGAATGTTTTATAAAATATTGCTTTTATTTAGCTGTTTTACTCGTATAATGAAACCTGTGTCTAAATAAATACATTGTTCAATCCTCGGTCCCGGCACAGATTTATCTGATTTCCAAACCCTTCCTTCACCTCTGACAAGACATCTTGTGAATGTGGGGAATGCCAGGCCTCCACCGTGGTTCGGATTCCACGTTAAACTGTAGGTCCTTCATTTCATCTCACAATCACCCTACCATTACACATTAGCGTAAGTGCGTATAACCCGAACGGGTAGTAAGACGCGGTGCTAATAATAATAATAAATAAATACATTGATTATTTCTGCTCTTATTTGGCTGAAAGGAATAATACTCTTTAAACATTGACTTATTTAGTTGCAAAAGAGCTCTATTTGCTAAAGTCACATTTTGTTAACTTGTAATATAATCATATTGCTTGATTATTACCGAGCAGAGAAGATCAATAAACCTCTTATGACAGTCAATATAATTAGTTTTCCTTCTGATCATTGTGACGTTCAACGATCCACAGAAAAAACACACACACAAACGCTTCCTACACCAAGGATCACAACAATACTGAAAGTTTTAACGACGTTAGGATTAACTGCACAGTGCATCGCTTCATTGTTGCGACACGTGGCAGGTCGCGTGACTTGCGCATGCGCTGACACGGAATGAAGACAAATGAGCCGCTGATGGACGAGTGTGGATTGTGGAATGAATTTGGGATGTTGTTACATCACTCGATACAAGAGAGATAAACTAGATTAGTGTCGCACTGGTGTTTAGATTGTGTCCAAAATAGGGTGGGTAGGTTACATTATAAAATGTACAGTTCTATTCACAAGTAAAATAACTACATCATAGAATGCAAAAAACCATTCACAAATAAAAAAATATATATTATAAAATGTAAATGACTATTTACAAATGAAGAAGATAAATTATAAAATACAGCAAATATTCGCTAATAAAACACTGAATTATAAAATTGCATAACTATCCATAAAAAAAGGAACTACTTTATAAAATGTAAGCTAAATAAATATTCACAAATAAAGAATCTACATTATAAAATATTCAGTACTATTCACATCTACCCACAAATAAAGAAGTTTCACTATAAAATGAACATAGCGCCTTAATTACCAATGAGTCAAAAATTAACGTACCGATATGCCTATTTAATTATTTATTCGTATACTTTTAAATAATGAATGTATTGGATATAATCAATTTTATATAATACTATATAATGTATTATAATGGACTAATGTAATTAGGGAAAGTGATAAATATTCGCCTTTTGCAGTATCAAACATTCAGTACGTATCATTAGCAAATTATTATTTTTCTGAAGTAATATTAAGTATCTTATGTATTATTGATTATTAAATTATTTTAGTTACATTTAGAATTATCTGTATAGTGTTTACCATATAAATATATACTAGAGAAAATATTCAAACCAAAATTCATAATGTAATCTTTTAAGGGCTATTATTTAAATAAATCCTCGGTTACGTAAAGTTTAACAAACAAAAATATTGAGAAGAGGGAGCTACTTACATCAGTGGTATTCAACCTGAAGACATTTTATGAGGTAAGTAAAATTTAAACAGATATATTGCTTCACTAATATTTGCCTGCGGCTTCGCTCGCATTAAACAACACATTCGACAGTTACTTCAAATGCTAGAAAAGAATTAAGCTTATTCGAGACTATTGTTTTATGTGCGTACCAAGATTCAAAAAGAAGCACGGACTAGACTGCTTAACCTCTTGCCCCCCCNCGTAACAACCAGGTCATGCCACGTGTCATCTTCTGTACCCACAATACCAGCTGCAATGAATGTTCGATGCTTAATGCTGAGCCCATAAATGCACGGTTCTAAACGATTCTTTTTAATATTTAATTATTCAACATTGTTGTTTTTTTATTTATTTTAGTAACATATCTGGGCATCTTTCATAATTCTCATGAAATTTTCAAACCATGCTTAAAATATTTATTGAAATATTTTCGTTAAAATATTTCTATTTCAATGCATTTTAAATGCTAAAACAAAGATTATTAATCAAGTTATTTATTTTTATTGTACAATTAGGCTAGAATGTTTGTTTATAACATATTCTTTAATGAATAATATATTTTTTATTTTTAAACGAATTTTTAAATTTGGGTTAGCTTCAATAATCACGACGATAATGAGCTCTAACGACTCCCAAGTCGACACACTAGTAAAAATACATAGTTTTAAATACAACTTTTCCTTCTACAAAAAGTTATCTTAGTTAATAATAGGTGCCGTTAGTATGATCGTTACCCATTTACAAGCTTGTATCGTTTTGCAAGCGTTGGCTTACTGCTGTATCAGAATCCAGGCGGCGATCGGCAGTGGAGTGTGAAGCTAATTTCTGTGACCTTCTTGAGTCAAAGAAACATTAATACCATGTGCATTGGGATAAGAAGGGCCAATGTCTAATTTTGAAAATTTGCGTAGTTAAATATAAACATCTTAATATATTAAGTAACTAAAATACTCACAAAGTTTTAACTGCTATGTGAATAAAGATAGTCGGTCCCTACTTACTTTAATGAGAGTATTACTCTAGTGATACATTATTTTCAAAGAAAAAACCACACGCTTCTCCATACACAAAGTTTTATGACATTAGCCCTTAATTTACCTGAGGCAGTAAAACATGTAAAATTCTTCACTCATATCCTACATTCATTCACAGGTTTTCTCATTCTTGATCATTACACGTTGTAGTAATAAGTTTTAATATTCAGAGTATATGAAAACTACTGTACATTGCCTTTTTAATCCACTATTATAATAAATAAAAATCAACATTCCTGCTCATATCAAACATAGTTATTTTAAATAAAATAGGGTCTTAATTTGGAGACGTTCTCAGTATGTTTTTATCTACTATATTTATTTTACGGTCTAGGATTTGACTCTCATTGGACTTTGGAATAAGTTAATTTTTAAAAAATATATTAATGAACGAAGTTTTAGGTAGTCAGAGTGTGAATATGTTAATTATAGTTTATTAGATTGTTAAATGTGATTACCTTTAATTTAAATCTGTTACATTCTAGCAGTTTGTGCGCTCGTTCCAGAAGAAATGTATCGAATCCCGAACAACAAGTACCCACGCTGATTACTTTTTATATAATTAACAAAATGGGACTTTTTCTGTTTTCAAACAAGATCCAATGGCTAGTATAAATTTTGAGGTGGAAAAGTATTTACGCAATATTATTTTATATCCTTATGAATAACAAGTTTGTGAAGCATGGGTTGATGGAAGAGAGGGTGCACAAAGAAATTCAAATATAAAATTGATTCTTTAACTGCTTGTCGTAAAGGGTAAGTTTTGTTCAATGGTACGCATATTACTTGCGTTTAGACTATCTGTATCTACTAATTAAAGCAGTGGCAGCTCGTGTATAGGAACTGCGGAAATGCAGCACCCCCTATTTCCACTTGATATTATCGATAACATTAAAAAATAACGAGTCTTTTTTTTCTTTAATTCTTTCTTTATTTTTGTAGTACAATATATATTCCTTAAGCTTAATGTCAGTACTTCAGTAGCCATTCCCCAGTTTAATGAAAAATATACAGAAATCTTTGTATGGAACTGTGCACTTCATAGTGCCAGCAACTTGGTGTTTGACTGTTGTTCGCATGCGCACACATAAGGGGGGTGGGGAGGAACGCGGCACTGCCAGGTAGAGAGAGCACTGTTGCTCTTGCAGTGCCGGCTCTGGCTTGATGTCGGAAGGAAGTTTTTTTTTACTCAGCGTGTATTGTGCTTAAAAACCCTGTACCATATTATTGAATGTGATAAAGTGTAAAATAGTGTAGAATTAGATTATTACTCTGCTTCCAGTTCTATTTGATTCATTTTTGTTTGTTTTTTATTTAACAGAAAGACTAAATGCATCTGAAATACTTTCAATGGATAAACATTTCCTCAATTGTCATCCAGAGATCAAGGAGAAAATTATTGAACTTTTTGCGCAAATTAAAACAAGAATAATGGATTTAATTTTTAAATGAATAGATCAAGCTTGAACTGTAACAATTTAAGTTAAAGTAAGTAAAAAAGTTTTGTTTTTTTTTGTTAAGATTTTATCAAGTTCCTAAATAAATTTTCTTTTTATACATGTTTTTTTCATGTTACACCATTTTAAAACAAAGGCTGAAAATTTTCTGGAGCAGCACCTCCACTAATTTCAGCTACGAGCCGCCACTGAATTTAAGTACAATGGATGAGTAGCGATACTATTTTATTTAATTTAGAAAAAATATCAAAATTAAGATACAAATAAATATTTCTATATAACAATGTAGTAATTATTCTGATGTTTCAAGTGATACTTTTTAAAAGCTCTTAGCTGAAGGTAAATGTTACTGACACTCTGCAACGCATTTATAGTATGTTCAAAATATCTTGTGCCTTGGTCGAGTTCGTATCACTCTATTACTAAGTAATTTCAACCTTACAGGGAATCGAACTAGCAACGTTACTAGATCTGATTAATTTACGCACTCAGTGCTCAGTCATAGCACTTTAGCAATCTTGACCACGACATGGAGCAGAGGATAAGTAAAATATATTTAAAACAATTAAAGTTAATAAGCTTTTTTGTTCCCTATACCACAAAGTAAGTAAGTAGTTGATACCCGACCGCCTCTGTGGTATAATGGTCAAATTTACTGGCTTCAGAACCCGAAGTCCCGGTTTCGATCCCCAGTGCTTCCAATTCTATCTGCAAAGCAGTGGATCTGAAACGGAACCAAAATAAACATCATGAGGACAAATGAGGAGATACTTCAATGAATAAGTAGTACTTCAGTCTAGAAAACTGAGATAGAAGGCTGGAAAGTTCATTGTGCTGGCCACATGGCACCCTCAAACAGAAAATGTTGGCACTATCTTTGCCAACAGACGGCAGCCTCTCAATTGGTAAGGCCTGCTTGCAGGCTGACACCATGGAGATATTACCCAAGTTAAAATCTACCAATAAGATGAAAAATTATTCCCAAAAACATTTATTTTTGTAAAATTGTGTAAATCTTATAAATGTTTGAAAACTGTAAACGCCGTATTAAATAACAGATACCCACTTCAGTGGCCGAGTGGTCTAAGGCGTCACTCCAGTGTTAAATTGGCCTGCTGATAGCGGAGCACTTGGGGTTCAAATCTTGGTCAGGTCTACTGAGGGTGGTTTTTCCTAAATTGTTTCCCGATCCCCTTACATAAAAATGCTGTTAGATAACCTCTCAAATGCTTCCTTTCTCATTACTAACCAATTAGACTATCATATATGCGTATAACATGACCAGGTAGTATGACGCGGTGATATCAGTAATAAAAATAACAGATATATTTAGTCAAAATTGTTCTAGTCTTCGAAATGAAATTGCTTTTTAAATATTTTACTGCCTCTTTAGCCTTTAAAGTTTAAAAATTAATCAAAGCACAGTGGCTAAATTTAGCACATTAAATTTGAGTTATTTTTTATTTTACCTGCTTACTAATAAACTCAAATAAATGGTACGACAAAATCGTAAGCTACATACTCTCTCGTATAGGTTATTATAGTTAGTGACAAAATCTTCAAAAAGGAGTTATCTCTAATTTTACCTTAAATAATTTTTCCCTGAAAAATAAGTATACAGTATTACTTATCACTACCCTCCCCAGATATACACCCCAATATTTCCTCCGGGCTGTAAATCTATGCCAAATGCTAGTATTTTTTATTAGTTTTAGTTTTAATTGAACTAGTGGTCAAGTGGTTGAGGGCGTCAGACTCACAAAAGTATGTATTATAAATACACGTTTAATTTCGCACTAATAGGTTTAATATATATAATGAGAATGCAAAGAATTAGATTTTTGGATTTTTAAATAACACGCACCAGAATCTAAGTGGCTCAAGGCATCAGCGTCTTTATTTGTAAAGTTAAATTTTTTTTACACCAGATGTGCACATCTTCAGGCAACCCTAAGGTCCTTTATTTGCAAATTTTCTTGGTCTCGAAGTGATATTTTTATCATACAGATGTACTGAATATAAGATTTTATTTTATTGTCCCCTCGTCTACCCTGGTGTTTAAGCTGCCTTTTAATGGAGTAATATTACAATTAGTGTGAATATTCATGTGAATGTAAGATTAAATCAAAGAAAAACGTTAAACGCAATTTATTTGTAAGTTTTATTTGTTGAAGCAACACGATTTGCCTACTAATTTGAATAAAAAACAACCCAAACAAAATATAGTTTCTCTTTGATTTTAAGGTGGTATAGTAATTACTATTTGGATTGCAGTTGATTTGGCAATCAAGTAAAACAAATAAATTAACATTTAATTGGGAAACAAAACGATTGGTCACGCGGTTTAAGACACACTAATTGAAAAAACATATAATTTACTGGGCTTTATTAGAAACAATATAGCCTATAAGTTAAACGGGCTTTCGAGTCTTTCCTTGAGAGGTTTCAACACGATCCGTACAGTGGTTTGGGCGTGAGTGAGCAACAAACTGACAAACACACGATCAACATTTCATTTTTATTTTTTAGTAGGGTAGAATTGTTATGTATGCAATGAGTGCTACTAATTGTTCGTTTTTGGGCATACATTTACAATAATAGGGTAGGAAATAATATTATAGAATTTAAAAAAGATGTACCCACATTTGTGTGGAGGGAGAGTGACAACTCCTTTACAAAAATACCTCACTATACCTGACTAGAATTCTGAGCAAAACGTCACTGGAAAATTGGACTAGATGAGCTTGAAACCTGTCCGCGCACCCATCGGCGTGGGAAATGTAATTTTAGTTGTCATTTCCAGAGAGTTGGAACTCCCAAACCTCCTCTATCCTTATGAAAATACCTCCATCCAAGCCATAAGACAGCTTATATATAAATAAAAAAGTGGCGTAGAGTCACATGGAGAAACTCAACATATTATGTGATCTCAAGTTAACTGCAAAATAAACCGTAGTTCAGTATCTATAAAGGATGGTTCAGGAACATGGAGTACCATAGAGAAACTATGTGATCTCAAGTTGCCTGTAACAAGACCGTAGTTCAGCATCTATAAAGGATGGTTCAGGGACATGGAGTACCATAGAGAAACTATGTGATCTCAAGTTGCCTGTAACAAAACCATAGCTCAGCATCTATAAAGGATGGTTCAGGGACATGGAGTACCATAGAGAAACTATGTGATCTCAAGTTGCCTGTAACAAAACCATAGCTCAGCATCTATAAAGGATGGTTCAGGGACATGGAGTACCATAGAGAAACTATGTGATCTCAAGTTGCCTGTAACAAAACCGTAGCTCAGCATCTATAATGGATGGTTCAGGGACATGGAGTACCATAGAGAAACTATGTGGTCTCAAGTTGCCTGTAACAAAACCGTAGTTCAGCATCTATAAGGGATGGTTCAGGGACATGGAGTACCATAGAGAAACTATGTGGTCTCAAGTTGCCTGTAACAAAACCGTAGCTCAGCATCTATAAAGGATGGTTCAGGGACATGGAGTACCATAGAGAAACTATGTAATCTCAAGTTACCTGTAACAAAACCATAGCTCAGCATCTATAAAGGATGGTTCAGGGACATGGAGTACCATAGAGAAACTATGTGATCTCAAGTTGCCTGTAACAAAACCGTAGCTCAGCATCTATAAAGGATGGTTCAGGGACATGGAGTACCATAGAGAAACTATGTGATCTCAAGTTGCCTGTAACAAATCCGTAGCTCAGCATCTATAAAGGATGGTTCAGGGACATGGAGTACCATAGAGAAACTATATGATCTCAAGTTGCCTGTAACAAAACCGTAGCTCAGCATCTATAATGGATGGTTCAGGGACATGGAGTACCATAGAGAAACTATGTGATCTCAAGTTGCCTGTAACAAAACCGTAGCTCAGCATCTATAAAGGATGGCGCAGTGAAGTGAAGCATGGCGAGGAACTATACCGCTCTTGTTCGCTATTGATTTATAGGGTGTTCTTCAGTGGAACGAGCTTTTAAAGGTTTAACAATATGTTGGTACTTAGGGAACCTCATTAAAATATGAACATTCTTAAAAGGCCAGGTCGAATCTCGTCACAGCGAACCGGAACAATAAATGCGTGAAGCTTGCAGTGTCAAACGTTGTATTCAATGGTTGTTGTTGGGTTCATGGAAGGAGTTGGGACTAGGTTTAAATTGGCAACATTCCCTGCATGGCTAGTTGTGTATATGACTTCAACTCGGTAGGTCGGGGTTCGATATTGAATTGACACACGTGTCGTCTTACCACATAATAGTTTCATTTTATAGTACCTACTTTCAAGAAAATCGTTTTAGAAATTAAATACAATTTACGACCCAATCCAGGAATCGGCAACTAGTCGATCGCAACCAACCGATCAATCTTACGGTAATTTTCAGTCAATCACGTTAGAAAACCATAGCTTCATTACACGTAGATATTTGGATCTCCTTAGTTCATAAATATATCTAAGTTAATACTTTCAAATAATATGTTAATGTACCCAAATAACTTTAATTGGTAATAAAATGTAATTTTTAAGAGAATTAAATAGTTAAAATTAAAATATATACTTTATTTATTCAGTAGTTAATCTAGAAGTATGGAAACAGAAGTATTTGAAAAATATTTATTTTAAGTAATAAATATAAGTTATGTTTTATAGAGGAAAGTAAAAATCAAGGTATATTGGAGAAAAAATATGTATGATCGTGGTACCTTTGATACATTTATGAGCCGAGAGGGACCCAAAAGGATTGCCGACCTCTGGTTTATAATATCTCATACAGTTAATTATAGTTTGGAACAACATTAAAAAAAAGTTGTTTACAGTAAGCTACCAATAAATGAGTCTTTCTGCAAAAAACCTCTAAACAGAATTATTTATAATAGAAACCATGCCACAGATATTAAAAATATCGCTATAGATATTTTTGGAAAATTATGAGATTTCAAAACTTAATCATCAGTATCTACCCTTAGTTTAGATTAAATTACAATTTCATCTTAAGGCCATATAATATCTAAATTAAAACTGTGAACAAAATTCATTAAACCATTTCGGCTCCAACTCCCATGTACAGACAAACAGAAAGATGGACTGACAGAATTTAAAAATCCTCCTTTTAGAGTTCATGGGAACATAAAATGTTAAAATCCAGTTCAATATGAGACAGTAAAAAAAGACGAAAGAAAGTTTGAAAATCTATCACTCAATATCGTCTTTCTTATGTTAGCGATGTGAACACTTTTCTCAGTAACTTTATCAATATTTCAAATAAATTGTACGGTGCACCGCAAAGGCTTTCTCTTCCTATCTTAAAATAGAGACATTTACCAAAAACTTGTAAGATTTGTGAAAAAAAAATATACAGTGTTGCAGAAACACTCCACGAATGAGCAAAATTGAAGTTATAGTTGCTGAGGAAAGAATAACATCTTTGCCCACAAAAGAGCATAAAATTTAATTTCATTTTCCAATAAATGAATACAAATACATAATATATATTACTTACTTATAGATATGGAATTGTTGGTTTTGTAAAAAATATTTTGAATGAAAGATTTTTAATTTTAATAGTATACTCTACTACAACTTTACGATGATAAATTATTTCGTATCTAAAATAGCTGCGGAGATGTGGTCAAAATTGGAGATTTCCGCTTATGTAAAGTAACATTTTCATGGGAAAACGAAAATATACATTTTATTTGTAATGTTAAACAGAGTCTAGATACAAAATTCTATCAAAATTTTTAGAGCGGATTACTAGAAAATATTTGTTTTCTTGTTTTGCAGTTCAGTATACTACCCCTAGTTTTAGCCTTATCAGTAAAATGGTTTCGACTCTAGTTGGAGGTACAGACATACAGACATACAGACTGCATCACGAAAACCACTTTTTTCAGTTTCAGGGGGTCAACATTTATAAAAATTTTGAGTTCAATTTTTTTGATGATCACAATACTTCTCTTTTCGTGGGGTCGAGAAAAAGTAAAAAGTAGACGGCCAAGGCCTATTTATAAGAGTGTTATTAATTCTGTATTAAATAATTAACACTTAATTTAACTGAGCATTGAATTCACAAACCACCTTCTTTCTTCTTTTATTGAATACACAAGAAAATTTGTTTGGATAACAGAATACAATATGGTGTTGTCTGAAACATCTTTATGTGTGTGACACAGCCTCATAATTAATCTATTTAGACATACCAATTTCTAAAGTATGTCTTAATATGACATAGATAACTAAAATATGTTTCCACCTTGCAGAATGAACTTGGGTTTGCAGTGCTACTGTCACATGAATGAAGCAAGGCCACTCTGTTTAAAAGTGCAATAATGAATGGGTGAAGCAACTGAAATATTCTAACGAAGTAAATTATTTAAATGAATAATTCAAATCAAATTCAATATTGAAGGGTACTTTCCTTTAAAGCACAAATATTGGGTCTTATAGAAGGACATACCCCCTCCCACACACTCATGAATATCATTAAGATAATGCATTAGTCGTACGGCACAGTTGGAGTACCGGTACAGTTGGAGTACCGGTACAGTTGGAGTACCGACACAGTGGGAGAACCGACACAGTTGGAGTACCAACACAGCAGTACCGACACAGTTGGAGTACCGACACAGCAGTACCAACACAGCAGTACCAACACAGTTGGAGTACCGACACAGCAGTACCAACACAGCAGTACCGACACAGTTGGAGTACCGACAGAGTTAGCCTATTCGAACATTCCCTTAGTTATATTGTTTTATACTTACTTCATAATTTGGTACACATAAATACGGATCCTAGAGGGATAATTGAAGTAGAGGAAAATAATAACATGGAATAACATCCATCAGGTCGGTAAGTGAATATCAAGCTAGGGTTATGTTAGGCCTTGATGGCACCCCTTGCACTCCTTTAGGCTATCCGCACACTGGATCCGACATTTGATTAACGACAAAACGTTGAGTCTCGTCGTTTGCAGTGTGTGTGGGAGGTCTGTTTTTCTGTCTCTAGACGCCTTGATATCTTGTCTTATTCTCGCCAGTTCCAAACGAAAGCGGAGTTGCCACCGTTTACTATATATTAGCTTTGTGCTGGCGCATGTGCAGTTCAATCAATTGGAGGGTGTCTTGTCGAAATACGAGAATTGAAGGACCTTCGTCCGACAAGAAAACAAGTCCAACCACTTCGAAAGCTGTCTAAAGATAGTGTTGAAGCCAGTGTGAGGGCCTCTGTTTAACCCCATGATGAACAGAACACATCAGACACCTTCCAACACTGTCAGACAAAATGTCGGATCCAGTGTGCGGTCTGCCTAATTGGGCGTCCTTCCCCCGTAGCTGTAGTTCATGTACGCGACTGGAAGCTCGATAAAATAGTTTTTATTCAACGTATTACTAACCATCCGGGCTAGTTATCGTCTTCTATCTTATATATATATATATAGTTTTATACATTAAAAATATCAATAATTTCACCAGTATTTTAATATTAAGTTGGAAATTGTGTGATTTGTGCAAGTCGTAGGATGGTGGGAAAGGGCTAATTTTACAGATCTAAAACTCAAGAATCGAGCACAATAAAAGTTTTCCTCTAACGTGAACTGAAGGCAGGGCCACACCAATATATGCCCAAGCCATACATAGGTGGTGACGTCAGCCCCCTCCTGCACCCCTATTCCTTCACCTGAGAGCTGCACAAGGAGGGACACGGAGGACAAAATGTGTCCAGTAAAAAGGTTTGAATCAAATTATCAAGATAGCTTGCAGCCAATGCCACTGCGATCCACTTGTATATACATTTAAATATATTATAAAAAGGATAAGATTGAAGAAGATACAATTAAGAGGAATTTACCTGAATTCGCGTGAAAGGAAAGTTTACACCTATTTAGGAAAAATACCCTCAATGCACCCGGTCAGTATTTGAACCCTGTCTTCCCTTTACCCGGAATTTCACACTAGATGAGCTTGCACCGTTCACCCACTTTTGCTGGTGATTTGTTTTTTTTTCGCCCTTTGATTCATTTTGGAATAATATGGTACGATGAACCAAACATAAATATAATATTATGAATACAACTTAACCAGCATTGGTTTCCAAACGGGAAAAGGCGTTGATCTCGTCTAGTCTGGCTTGCTAGTGAAGGGTAGGTGGGAGTTTTAATCCCGGTCAGTCATTCTGAAGAGAATTTTTCGCAAATGATTCCCAATTCTATCTCCACGAAAATGTGGGCCTATTAATTCAACCTTCCTCAACAGAAACACAGTAGTGTAACTAGTATATAATATGTGTAGGCTAAAGTCCATACATGTAGTGATATGTGGTGACAAAAACTATATATATATATATATCACACACACACATATAAAAATATGTACTAATTACGTTAGTGGATTAGAGACGAGTAATGTTGACTCGACCAGGATTCCAACCTCGATATCCCCGTCATCGTTGGTACAACCCTTTGCGCGTGTGACACCTTTACATATGTATTCTCTTGTTTTTCATGTTTTGTTTCACTTTCTGAACCGACTGATTAATGTCAGCACACGACTTATAAACTAACTTATATCTAGAAAACGGACACAAATAGTAACTGTTTCGGCAATCAAACCCGGCACTTTTGATCTCAGTAGACAGACCAACTGAGCTAAGGTGTCGGTAGGACACGGTGTGGTTTGTTAGATGGCCACTCGAGCAGCTATCTCGCTCGCCCGGTTATCGGGTTTCTTGTATTATGAATAAAGGTACAACAGTACATAGAATGGTGAATGTGTCTGTCCTAGTTAAAGGAAATGTACTGGCGGGGCAGGTGTGAAAATGACTGGAAGTTATTCAAGACCAACCCTCCCGCTAAATCTTCAGTGGAAAAGTGACTTATATCTGTTTTGTTAATAAGCCACTGTTATTCCATCCACTTTTTTTTTTATCGGTGCGTCTTATTACCCGTTCGGGTTAATACGCTTCTGGACTAATCATGATAAGTTTGAATTTAAAAGAAATGCACCTATATTTGGGTGTAGGCCGATTGAGAAGCATATTTAGAAAAAAATCCCCTTCAGTACATACGAGCGGGATTCAAACCCCAAACTACCAACCATAGTATATTGCGAGATCATGCGACCACCAAACTAGGTGTTAGTAGGTTACAAAACGAAGAGTAGGTCCTACTTTTTCTATCGGTGTAGCCACCATGGGACAACGCGTACATCTAAGGATGAGAGATAAGGACGGAAATGTATCAGAATTAGTATTTCAAGAGGCTGAAAAAAACACCCGAGCCGAGGTTCGTACATACATCCTGAGTCAAGAGTCCTACACGCCAGTCGAACACGCTGGCGTTGAGAGACACACGTATAATATTTCTTTAATTATATACTATTTATAAATGTGTATAGCCCGAATGGTGACGCAGTGAAAAAATTTAAATTGAATCTAGAGATTTCCCAGGAATATAAATTAGGCCTACTGAATATTTTTGAACAGGGATTAAAACATATACTATAGTATTAATTCTCTTTGTTGTCAAATACATTTCATACAATTTGTATTTTAAAATATAATGTGGCACTAGACAGGAAATTTGTTTTCAAATAATATCTTAAAATAAATAAATGTGCTTTATTTATTTTGGAAAATCAATTAATTCTTCCGGTTAAGGTAAATAAAATAAATTTCTATGCTAACACTGAGCAAAACATCAAATGTTTGAACTGTGTTCTTTCTCATCGAGAGCTGATGCATTGAAACTAGCGACCTCGTTGAGCACATCTATCCCCATGCCCATGCCTTACCACCAAACCGGACTTCCCACACATTCACATTCAAGAATTAGTCGCAAGGAAGGTGGAGTTCAGATAAAGTGTATTCACGTTTGCGAAGCGAAAAAGAGGAGAATCACTAAAATAAAAAATGAGCTCGTCCAGTCACGATTAAAACGTCAACATCACTGTCATGGGAAAACGCGACCAGACCAGCCTGACTACGTTACCCACTGTTGTGGGCGTATTCTTCTTAGAAATCATACAACGGGACGTCAACGATATTTTACGAGCAATTTGGAGACCCCTTGGGAAGAATCCTCATTCAATAATAGTTCAAACAACTGAGTGACTGAAACTAAAATTAAAAATACTGGTCGACAATGGCACACGAGCTGTTAAATAGTCTACTCACGTTGACACTATTGTTGGAGTTAGTCCACTGTTCCTCTGCACGGGAAAATGGAACACGTTGACAGGGTTGAACAGTGGCGTAAGACTATTAAGGGTCTATCAGAGCTCCATTAAATGGAACCAGCACCAGTGCGTGACCGTCACAGGCTGATGAAGTCATATAAGTCCCTTCTGGGTGGATCACGGTTCACTGGATCAACATGGAGGACAACTGGTCCAACAAACATCTTCCTTTACCAGGAGTATTTAATGACTTCTTAGTACCAATAGGCCTACCTACACAACTTGGAACTTGTGTTAAACTCCTGAGCAACATGGAGGACAACTGGTCCAACAAACATCTACCAGGAGTCTTGAATAACTACTTAGTACCTATAGGCCTACCTACATAACTTGACACTTGCGTTCAAATCTAGCGCAACATGGAGAACAGCTGGTCCAACAAACATCTTCCTTCACCAGGAGTCTTGAATGACTACTTAGTACTTATAAGCCTACTTGGTCTACTTGGCACTTGTGTTCAACTCCTGAGCAACATGAAGGACAACTGGTCCAACAATCAATGTATATCAAATTATCTAATCAGGAATGCATTCTAATTGTTATGATTATACTTTTTTTTAAATATAGTTGACGTATACTTACTAAACACATGGGTGATATTTTAAAACAAATTGACTTACACATCTAAATCTTTGGTTTGTATTTTGTCTGACACATTAAGGCGAGTGCTTATATATAGATAATATTTATTATCTTCTTCAGTAACCAAGATGGAAAACTTGTCTTTATAGCTTGTGGGTGATCTCTCACCACGAAACCTCTATATTTAGGGGTTGATTTTATTTCCTCGTCTATTTATATTTTCATAGATTACCAAAGTAATTTAAATATTATGTAAAAATTGTATATGTGTTAAATAATTCAATAAACTTGAATGTTTATGAAACGAATCATCGTCAATCGTTTATGTAAAACTGATCTAGACTGGTTTGCCAATGGCAGTGAGGTCAAGGTTTGAGCCCCAGCTGAGGGTTTTGAAAGGTTTTTCTAATAAATGGCCTACCATTTTTTTCCGCGCTAGTGTGGATACATTTTTTAAAAATTCTACCTCTCTCGTAATTACCCCACTAGTGTAGCTAATTAGGGATATTCTAGACGGGTAGTAAGACATGGTAAAATTAAATGATTGCAGACAGACGATTTACCATTTCCCCCCCAACTGTGTCTTACTACCCGCCTGAGCTATACACATTTTAGATTATTTATTTGAGAAAGGAAGATATAATTTATTTTAGTGTGAATTTACTCGCATTTGCTTAGAAGTAGAGTGGAAAACAATTTATAAAAAAACACATGTCTAGTATACCTGGCAGAGATTTGAGCCCCAAATTCCCCATCACTGACAAACAAGACTAGATGAGCCTCACATGCAGTCCACCTGGCCATCGATGCTGGTAATTATCAATTAATATTATAATGCCTATTAATGTTGAGCATAGTAAAATAACTTCCCTTAACATCGTTCTAATAAAGATAAAATCGTTTGATAGAATTTTTTTTTAATAATTAAACAACTATTTCGCATTTAAGTTGGCATTTATTAACTTTTTACTTAGCCAACACTTTAAGGTAAAGTATCACGACCGTCAAAAAAATCTAGTCCGAGATTTTGTGGGTGTCAACGTTACGTGACCAGCCCCCCCCCCCCCCCCCNCCCCGAGCCCTAAAAAGTGGTTTTTACAACGCCGTTTGTCTGTGAGTCTGTCTAATCCTAAAATTAATAGCAGTTTATTAAAGAGTGAAAAGAGAAAAATTCAATTTTCTCAAAATCGGCTATAACGATTCTATCTCTCTCATTTTAGACTCAATAGTCAATAATTACTTATTTTATTGGTCAAAATTTATAAAAGAGAAATTTAATAGCAATGCAATAACCATAAGATGTGCATCCCTTAGTAAAATGACGAAAATTTTAACCAGAAGTCAAAATTTAATACGAAGTGTTGACCCTTGGCGACCCAATATCTATATTTTTTATTGGTCCAAATATACAAATGAAGATGTTAATTCTTTAAAAATAAAATTATTAAACTTAAAATCATGAGTAAAAATATGTTTTATGTATGTATAGCGCAATTTTTTTTCTCGGGTTCGCTAGTGTGAATTATATTATGAATTTTGAGTAAATATCTCAATTTTTTAAACAATAGCGCGAGAAAGTCCGTGTGGAGTTCCATATTATTTATTTTCATCGCAATGATTCTTTGTAGACACTGCTATTAGTCTTTTCTGCAGGAGTGGAAAAAATAGATAGTTACAGCTGCTTACTCTCGCGCAAGCTACATAAAGCTGACCGCCAGAGAAGCAGCTAGTACAAAGGCCTACACTAGCTGTCTTTAGTATCTGTCCTTGCAACTTATTTATCACAATTGCAAAGCAGATGCAGACTGGAACCTGAATGCACTTGAAGCAAAACGGGTAATTATTCGGGATCAGGGGAACCTTCCTTTATGTATACAATTTCACCAGCGACGCAACCAGTTAGTATTGTGGCTCTCATTGCGTATCTCTGCAACGTATTAACCTGTAAGCGGGTTCCATTACAGAGTTGGAGAGGTTACAAGTTTCATAGTAAAATTTAAAATAACCTATTTTCAGCCTTATTATGTACGCGAGAAATCCAGGGGCAGTCCTACTACTCAAAAGCTCCATTTAATAATTCGTGGTGTCATCTTTTTGGACGACTGTATTTAAAGATGTATACAACATTTTCAGCGCTTTAATTATGTCTAACATGGTGCTGTTGATCGAAGATGCTTTATCATTTTCGGGAACTGAGGGGGCTCGTTCTCAAAGCCAAGAGTTTGGCTTCGTGGAAATATTGTGGACATTAGGGTGGATATTCAAAATAATTTCATCCATGGAAGAAAAAGTTTTACAAAGTGAAGGTGGCAGTACTACTTCACCACTCACCTCAGCCAGAGTGCCTTCCCCCACTTCCAGCAACAGATCTGAATACTCTAGGGCGATCGAGTCTCCTCCCAGTCAAACCCTTATGTTTATAACAAGATACGGTTAGTTGACTTGAGACCAAATATTAGAGCGTTTGAGTGAAGCGTTCACCTCATCATCTATAGTGACTCTAGTAAACACAGGTAATCTGACGTAAGATTCTGGATACTATGAAAGTTACGCCATCCATGACCCTGTTGTCCTTTCATATGTCCTGCAATATTTGTCTGAAGGCTTCCACTGCTTTTTTGTTTACCATTCTACACCTATCCCCCAACGATAATAGAGCAGTCTTACAACACCTTCACCTTGTTACTGTTTCTAGAACTGCTGCAAACGGGACTCTCACTACAGTTGAAATCAATGGGTATTTCTAACATGGAATGAGCCGTTTTTCCCCCGGGAGTAGTATCGTCATTATTCTTGAGGATGCAACTTGAGCTATTTTGCCATCACCTTCGACCTTCACTAAATCAAGCCAATTCAAAACTTTTTCCAGTTCCTCCTGAAGCATTCATGAAGAACATATCTACAGATGTGACAGTTGCACTATTAATTACTTTTATATACATGGTTTGCTGTTCTTTTGTAATTTTTGTAATTTTTTATTGGACAAAATTAGCTGTTTCAGATTATTTATTATTTGCCTATAGCATACTCTCTATTTGCATGCGCGTAGTCAGGGATATAGGTTGATGGTAAACCGTATTGTTTCATAGTGTTTCCGAAATTACAATATTTTAAAGATACGTGAGACGATTATTTCTTATTCCATCGCATTGAGGAAACTTCTATTAACGTTCCGCACAAAATTCTCAGAAAAATGGTTACGTTACTTCACCAATAAATCGACAGGATTGGCGAGACTGCAAAATACCAAAATAACAGCACAGAGCTGTCTTAGATTTAAGGGACTGTCATTGACGCATGATTCTATCATGGTGTTATCCTAGTGTGCATCATCTTTTTATAAGATGGAGAGCCTTGCAGGCCATTTGATATGTAAGGTGTATCACGCTATCAAATGTCTTTAAAGCGTCAAATGAAAGAGGTATCCATAATGTATAAATCAACAAGTGTGGATAGTAACATTCAGCATTGCTAGGATGTACGGTGTATACCCTTCCAAATACGTGTTCCTTAAAATCCCCAAAAAACCCTTACACGGGATGTCCTCGTTTTCTTAAATTAAAAATATTTCTGCTTGTCGAACGCGTAGAAAGAAGGCACGTCTTCATAGGTAGTGTTTTTGCAAATTCGTTATTTGGAACAACTTGAAAAAAGCCATAAGAGACGTGTTCCTTGGATTGTCGCCTGTTTTTCTGCGTTTCCGGTATTGAAGAATAACCGCTGGTCAATATCTAAATGCATGGCTAGGTGAATCACGGGAATAAACCGTTCGTAGATGGGAAACGATAGTATGCGCCAAACAGCTTCTAAAGTTCTGATATATTTAGTTACCTCATCGTGATCATTTAGCCTGATCACTAAAAACAGTCGTCTGCAGAGAATTAATTAAAATGACCATTCCAATGATGCACGTCAGTATGCGCTCATGTTTTGTCATGGAGAATATGGTTAATGGACCTTATATTTCAACAATTTCACCATGCAAGTGAACTTGTGTAGTGAAGCCATCCAACTCTGGCAACCAACGTCAGTACGGTGCATAGCCATCCTCTCCAGTAACTGTCTAAATGAAGAATTGTTTTGGAAATCTTTTGCAGCATCGGACATTCTTCATGCACGATGAAATATTAGCTTCCCAAGGGAACCATAAATCATGTGTTTTTTCACAACATAGTAGAGTTTGGGATTACCTTAAGGGTTGGGTAGCTATCCCATAAGACGTCATCTATTTGGTTGGGCCTGATCTTTTCTTCAAGAGTTACAAAATAATATGGGTGTAAGTAAAACCTAGGTTTTGCAACTTTACTGAATACATGTAGCAATTAACTCCCACGAAAATCTTCCCTTTGATAAGCAATTCCATCCAAATTTTAATTTCAAATTAAATACTCTAGAAATCAAATCGTGCCTATTGTAGAAGATTGTCCAGCAAGAAATTATTTTTTTATCTCGTCCCACTTGGGGTTAATGGTGAGGGTTATGAATAGGTCCAGAAGAAAATATTTTCTCCTGTAACATAACGTCTCCTGCGTGTGTTCGTCCATGTATCACGGGCCTCCCGTGAAGCTGTGTAGAACAACCACCAACTGGCCTAAGTTTTTTGCTTTCCCATCCTACATAAGCGCATTCTGAAGATGCATATAATTTTCCACTCACAATTTTTTTATGGTCTTAATAAATATCAAACGTCCCGTCTCTATCTTAGCATGCATATCCACCAAAAACTGTTTTAAAAGATGGCGAAAATTAATTAGATGGTTATATTGATTTAGTCTCACAATTTACATAAAGCAATAAAACTGGAGAGAAAAAGTTTTTTTTCTAACATTTTCCTCTACTCTGCTAGGATCGATGTGATACATTGCAAAATTGTAGACATATTCTCCATGATAGAACTTTGAGCGGATACTGACGTGCATCATAGGAGCGCTGAATTTCCCTAATTCCCTGGAGACGGTTTTTTCTATAGCGCAGAACAAATCCTTTCTTTCTCACTCCTGTTTCACTAACAATAGGGTGGCTTCATTTATAGTAGACTAATTGTATCGCCCTTTGTGAGTGGTAATGATCTACGATCGGCATTAATCAATAACTTGTAGATTTCCTGGTTTACGGTTGGAACAGACTCTAAGCAGTTTTAAAATCATTGACATAGGGATTGATTTGCTTAACATATTTTGCAAGTCTCTTACTAAATCTAAACAAAAGTTGAGAATATTTGACATGTGTGTCAAAGCCTGCTTCTCGTAGTCAGAGATAAAATATATTTGCAACAATGTTGATGTTTGATCTATAAGAAACAAGGAAGTGATCAGATTATATACTTGTCCTTGCACTTGTAGAGTTGGAGTAAAATTATCTTTTAGCACTTCACTAGCCCTGAAAGATTTCCTTTGGAATGTACTATTGTACGACCACATAGCACCGAGAAAATGTTTCGATTGATGATTTTCTCAATTCAACCATGGTTTTAGGGGCTCTGTATAAAAATCACATGTAGGTTCCACAAAATGTTACCTAAAGAGGAGCACAAGCCTTTCTACTCTCTCTTACACTTGAAAGCACTGCATGAGATACATACCTCAATCATAGAGGCAACGTGGGATGGATCTGCGTCGTCAATAGATGTATTGTATGAGAATCAACTGTTATGTTTGTCCAGCCATCGTAAAACTACTCTATTTGTACGTCTATCCCGGTCAGCAACTAAATGTTGTTGTCGTTGTACGTCAGACTCAAGCTATCTATTCAAATAATGTATTTGTTTGTATAGAGTAAATGTTCTTAGTGTTTGACTGTCGAGCTATCTGACCACTTACACGTTTCGCCATTTGGAATTGCCTTACTGAAAGCCATTTAAGTTTAGATCTTTTTGCTTTTTCAATCTTTGTATCGAGATTGGCTCTCTTACGTAGAGGCATTACTGCAAAGAACACAACAATAAATTGTTTAAGCTAAATATTAAAGAATCAAAACTAAATAAAGGTAATTTACACGCAAACCATAAAATAACTTAAAAAATACTTAAATTTAAGATGCAAATGCAAGTACGTTGACAGTGACTCTCTTATGGGGAAGCAGTGGTACAATGAACAATTAAGAAATAGTTTCACTTTAATTTGCAAGAAAGAACTGGATATACCTAACTTACAGGCAAAAATCATAAAATAACTGATTATACCTAAATTATAACGTAAATGCAAGAACATTAAAAGTTACTCTCTTACGTGGAGGCACTGTTGCAGTTAATCTTAAAATACAGTAGGTATTATTTACTATTAGACTTTAATCAATACAATTAATTATCAATCCTTGTATTTTAACTATGAATTGTGCATTGTAGGCTATGCCTTATCTGTGTAAATCAAAGATCAATTAATGACAGATGAACACCAAAAGAAACAGTTTAAATGTATTATCTTAAAAACAAAAAAATAAATAATTCCATAAACTAGAGTAAGTAAATACACAAACTTACCAAATAAATTGGTCCCATTGGAGTAGTATCAAGAAACAAAAACAAATATAATTCACACGCAACATCATAAAATTATTGAAGACCTACTCTGTGGCTTTAAACCTTTAGCTGACTTGCAAAAACGTACTTAATTCTTCTTCATCTTCTTATTCTAATTTCGGCCAGCTATGAACAACGTTATTTTAATTGTTTTCTTCCCTGGGATTTGTCTTGTGCTCATTCAGATCATGTGACCATAGAAAACAATCCTCCTTTTCCGAATAATGTCCATTATCTTTTCCACATTTGTGTATAGTTTGTGGTTGTGCCGTCTTCTGAACTCACCGTTTTCTTTGACTGGGCCCAAGATTTTTATCAGGATCTTTCTTTCCTTAGCTTCTAGTTTCTCGGTCAGACCTTTCCTATTCATCGCGAGGCATTCTGCTTCGTACAGGGCCTCCGGACGAATGACTGTCTGATCTTGGCGTTGCGAGACACTGATCGATTATTGTAAACCTCTTTGGTTAACTGGTATGCCATTCCCATCTTGTTGATCCTTTATTCTCAGAGATTTTAGGTTCTATCCACTCATCTAGGTATTTAAAATTTTCTGCCCGCTTGATCTTTCCCTATTTCACATCTATCTCTCAGGGCACTGACTTGATGTTCGTTATGAACTCCGTTTTCTCAAAGGAGATCTGGGGCCCACCTTTGCTGCTTGCGTCTTGAGTTGGTTGATTTGTTTTACGACTGTGACTAGGGAATCAGAAACGATCATAAGATTTTCTGCGAAGGTTAGACAGTCGATTGTCAGGTTCGTGCTCCTTCAGCTCAGTCTGACTGTGTTTGCGATCCCTTCATTCCTCAGTTCTTTAGGCCACTCATGTAAGACTTTCTCGAGTACGCAGTGGAAAGAGTAGAGGTGATAGCCCATTTCCCGGTCCAACCCCTGTCCTGATTTCAATGGCGTCTGAAATATCTCACCCTGAATTTCACTTTGGAGATGGTGTCGGCCAGAGTCTGTTGAATGATTGCTATTGTTTTGTTGTCTAGGTTCAATTTTTTTAGGATTTGGATTAGGGTGTTTCAATCAAAGTCGTAAGCCTTCTTGAGGTTAACGAGATTCAAATACAAGAAGATAGATTTAAGATTCATGATCTGTTCAACCCACGACCATCCTTTCCTAAACCCTTCCTTGTATTCTCCCAATTGTATATCCAGTTGTTCCTATGCCCAGGTCTGAAGGGTTTTTGAGAAAATATTGTAGGTTATTGAGAGGAGTGATATGCAGTGGTAGTTATTCACGTATATTTTGTCACCGTTTTTATATGAAGGGGGTGGGGGGAAATCAGGGCTGAGGCCCAGCAACTTGTAAGTTTCTCGTGTTTGTTTATATCCCAAATCACTCGTCACAAAGGAGATTCATAATGAGTTTGTTTATCTTTCCAAACCCCTCAATACCAAGAAGACTTAAAATAAGATTTATACATTAAAAGTTCATATATTTGAATTGTTACACGTTTGAAACGAAAATGTAGCTCCACTAACAGTAATCTTTTTTGAAACTGCCTCGCTCGCTGATGAGATAGAGTGTGGTATAGACATTATCGTTTATTCTTAAATATAGCTTAAGGAGTACAACTAAAGAAATCTCGTTTCAATCCTATGATTACTTTTTAAGTTTACCCGACAACAAACAAACATAATTCATCGAACATACAGAAATAATTACAGTATTATTATATGTAAAGATTTAGACAAGTTTTAGTCAAGAAAACATTACTCACAAACAAAAATGTTAAATCTCCTCATTTCCGTTAATTATGACAGATTTTATTGAGGAAACTTTAAGTTTGGACGCATATAGTGTATCGGTGAAATATTCATTCGTCCGTTCGAACTAATTTCCTCAGTTTTCTCAGCGTTTTATTCATTACCGAGTCAGTCTCCATCCGAACAGGGCTCAACTAATAAAGTTATATTTTTTTCACGCGTAATGTGACAGAACAGACATTCACTTATGATAAATACCAACTGATACTTTAAAGTGCTTTCAATATTTTCTAGTTGGGAAATTATTATTATTTTTTTCAAATGGTTGGCACTGAGGGGAGGGAGGAGATCGAAAGCCGTATAGCTAGGGGGGATTAAAGGGGGAGGCTTGTATTCATAAAAAAAAAGTTGGCACAACTGTATTTTGTAGTGCCAGTAATTGACATTTCCAATAATTTATATCAAAAACTCGCGACATATTCTCAACCCGCCATTTCAATATCCCTTGCTATGGGATGGAGGGTGAAGGAGGGTCGAGGTTTTTTTAAAACTAATAGCGTTACTTTTTAAAATTAACTTAATAAAAACTGTGAAACGAGAGAATTTGAAATTTCCTAAAAAGAGGGGCAAAAAAAGATCTTGTAAAAAGTGTATTCGAACTTTTCTTCCCCTTTTCATATTAATTACAGAAGTATATAAGTGAACAATTTTCTCAAGTCAGTAAATTTTAATCGAGATTTCTTTTTGACGTCTAAATATCGTGCAAATGTGTTACAATGTTCCGTGGAACAAGGGACCAAGTGCCACGAGGGGAAAAAAAGCCACTATGTCAACAATATTAATGCTAGCACTTGTTTTTATTTGTTTTTTTAGAATATATAATATGTGAGTGTTGGAGGGGGAGAAGAACTAATGCGATAATATTCTTTCTCCTATTTGAAACCTTTAATAAATAGTAAATAAAGACTATTAAACATATAATTGTGTTGCTGAATAAAATTTACTTTATGAATGTGCATGTTATATTAGTTGAATTTGATAGCTAATATAGTTTGAACCATATTTTAAAGTTGTGCCTAATTAATTTGTGACATATTTTGTTAAAACAATTAATCGATTATATTAATATAAACTCAAGAGAACGAATACTGTGTTTACCAGCATTCTATTACTTGTGTTATATTTATTGACATAGCGTATTTAGTATATTTCTAAAACATTTACTGAAAAAATACAATGATTTTGTTATAATTAACTCCCTCCCCCCATCTTCTATTTCATACATCACATCTTACTGCCCATTTAAGCTATTCACATATTTACACTAATAGAGTATGGATGAGGAGAGTTAAGCATTCAGAGTAAATGTAGCTGGATTTGCGGGAAGTGAGAATGTGAAACAATTTATTAAAAACCACCCTTTGTACATCCGACCGTGATTCTACCCCCGACTTCCCCGTCATCATCATTCCAGATCATTGAAAGAGTGATGCCTTAGATTCGGCGATCACCGAGGTTAGTTTAATATTATTATTTATATTATTACTATGTACCCCCCCCCTCCCCAATGGCCGTTAACGACTTAATCAAAGGCGTGGTGACCAGGTGGGAAAGAGGAAATACACACCCATTAACCTGGATAGAGGATGGGAAAACCACAGGGATACATCCCCCAACAAACTCTCAGTGTCCAGAAATGGATTTGGCCCCAACAATGTTAGTAGTGTCATTAATTCGTGAAGTGAACACTTTTTGCTTTTTGTCTATTTTTAATAAATTCAGTAATTTTGACAGAATCTGGTATATTTCAAAGAAGTTGCATTGCATATTTTTTTAGGCTTTTTTTGGTAAATGTTTAACATTATGGTGTATTTTAATAAATTTCATAGAATGTTTTGTCATATCATTAAAAAAATAAAATACAAAGTTAATGACCAATAAATACGAGTAGGCCTACCATTCACAAAATGAATTTATTTAAAAAAAATACACATTTTTAACAGAATCATAGTGATGCAACTCCCTACCCAATTCAGATTCCTACTTTACCCCTTCTTTATCCTCTCTATTTATTAATGTATTTCTCAGCCATTTTTGAAGGGGAAAATGCAATTCTTTCGGGAGTTACCTATAGCCCCAACTATAGAACAATCGACATCCCTAGCGATGAGAGAGGACTGTATGAGACTTTTATTGTTTATATTTAATTTGTTTTCTTTTCATTTATTTTTATTTGTATTTATTTATATTTTGGATACTTGTTTCAGTAAGGCATGATAAGTATTACTGAGAAAGATCGAAATTAAGGCGATAAAAAAGATTTTACTGAAGAAAACTTGATGAAATCACCTACCTCATAAAGCTCATACGATGAAGGGTACACAGCAAACAGTCAGAGTGATACGTCTCTTACTTACAAACCCAGGTCGCCACCGTGGTTCGGATTCCACGTTAAACTATAGGTCCTCCATTTCATCTCAAAATCACCCTACCATTACACATTACAGTAAGTGCGTATAACCCGAACGGGTAGTAAGACGCGGTGCTAATAATAATAGTAACTGATGTATGCTATGAAGCTACTCTACGAAATATTTCGCGTAATTCAAGATTTCTTGTTGGCGGTTCAAAGCAGTCTACTCCATATCCTGATCAACACAACATTATCCTTCATTTGCTCCTATGCACTTTACCCAACCATTTAGTAGTTACTTCACAACAGGGTAGTTTCCAACAATCGAACCTGAGCAACCATTATTATTATTATTATTAGCACCGCGTCTTACTACCCGTTCGGGTTATACGCACCGGAGCAACCATTTCAAACCCAAGTCACAAGTGACAATTACGTTTCAGAAACAGACGAACTTTGAACTCAGGAGTTCAAAATTAACGTGAGAATACCTTAGTTTAAATTCATTGAGTATTTTGAAAAAAAAAGCGTTCAAAATTAAAGTGAGAATGCTTCAGTTTAAAATCAATGAATATTTTGAGGAAAACAAAATAATTCATTAGTAAGAAAATATTAGTTTCCGCATTATTTGAAAAAATAGTAATTTAATTTTTAAAACTATTGTATTTTCACAAATAAATATTTTTCTTTTAAAAAATGTACTATTTTTTTCCCCAGTTTCTTTTCAACATATTTAACGTTATTGCAAAAAAATCATTTATAATAATTCCCAATAACCAAACAAAAAAAATCAAAAATCATGAGTAAACTTGTTTTGCCATGGCACTGCTCCCTCATTATTGAAGTGGGTTAAAAATGTTGTCGCACAATGTTGACTGCAACTTCGCAGTTTCTATTGGCATTCTGGAGATCAGAAAAATTACCCGAATCTGGTATCTCTCCTTCTGTATGAAAATTACTAGGAGGATTGTAGGAAGGGCCACATCTTCTACGTAAAAAAAAATGTAATACACAGCATGAAAGCACCACTTTTTCAATATTTTTAACGTCCAAATTATTAGCTCTCTGAAAAACTTGGCATATAGCAGTCAGGGTCCCAAACACATTCTCGACTACTCTCCGACATCGGGACAAACCAACGATAGTTGAAAATTCTTCTCTCATAGTTTAGTGGCTTACAACTGTAGGTTTTCATAAAATCTTGGCGTAAAGTGAAGGCTTAATCCCATACAAAAACGTATAGTAGCTTATCACCCTTTATAAGAGTTTCCCAAGGAATGTTTAACTTTTATCCTCTGCGTTTTTCATAGAACACAGTGTTTTCAACTACACCACCATATGATATCTGGCCATTGGTTCCGAAGTCCACCATGATAAACTCATAATTTGCGTTTACAATACCAATGAGCATAATGCTTTGATGTTTGGAGGGGGTATGATACGTACGTGCTTACCATCGACATAACTGAGGCAATTTGGAAAATTCCACCTGTCTTCAAATTCCTTTCCTATTTGAATCCATTCCTCTTCAGAGAAACTGGAAACTGGAGAAGAAAAAAGCAAATTAATCAAAATTACTAACAACAAAGCATTCTCTAACTACAATAGGTTTTTTCACTTACCATCATGTATTCCTTTTCCAAAGCATTGCAACATCACAAGTTTCAAGTATGAGTCTAGAAAGGCTTGGTTGTGAAATGGCTACTCTCTACTGCAGATCAGTATAAGTACAGCCCATGGCTAAATATCTTAGTGTTGCTGAAAGTTTCTCATGAGGTGATAAAAGTTCTTCGCATACGAGTGTCCTGCTTTTCAAGAGCAGACGTTACGAGAGTTAGCAAGTGCGGTATGTATCTTCATCCATTCTTAGATAATTCTTGAAATCGTTGTACTCAAACACTGGAAACAGTTTTAAGTGATAAAAGTCTTCCTTTTTTTTGCAGCTATTTTTTCATCCAAAACTTTGGTCTCCTACGCATCTTTTTTATCCGTGAGTTTTTTAGTTTCACTAGATAAACCGCGCACGATGCCAGGTAAATCAAGTTTCTGTCCATCTCGAAACACAGCACGCAGCAGACTGAATGCTCGATAAAATGCGAGTGAATCTCCTAGTCTGAATAGTAACTTTTTCCCAGCTGCTCCCCTCCAGAGGATCCAGTGCATTTTCCCCCAGGGGAAATCAAACCCTAACTCCAGAATCAGACTAGACGAGGCTATCGTGCTATAAGTTAAAACGTTACTGTCTATGTTGTTACTAATGGACGAGTTGAAACAAGTAATTAAATGTTCTGTAAGGGTGATTTGCGACCGACTAAACATGTTTTTCTTATTTATTTTATTTATTTGAGGTATTTACATTGCACTTTCTGAACCGAATGGTTCTATCAGCACACGAGAAATGTTATGAGCGAGAGAGAAAGGGCCTACCAATTTATGCCAGGAAAGGTATTTTCACATACCTTCCAGGTTTCTCTTACACGCCACACTCGACATGTGACTGAGGGCTTTACTTCCCCTCCGAAGGAAGTTGTGCTATGGATTTTTATCGCTCAAGAAAAATCCTATCTCAGCTGGGTTTGAACCAACGAACATCGAGTTCTAAGTTGAGCACTTTACCCCAAGACCACAGAGGTCACCCGCCTCGGGGGCATAGTTGTCTAACTCGCTAGTCGTGTTGAGCTCGACTGCTGAGGATGGGGAGATCGAGGTTCGAATGTCGGTTGGGTTAACTGGGGGGCGGGGGGTGTCCTAAATGGTTTTCCACTCTCCCTCCACGCAAATGCAGGTTCATTTCCTCTAATTCAACCTTCCCAATTCCTAATCCCTTAGCGTAGTTAGTACTTAATGCGTATAACGCGAACGGGTAGTTAGACGCGGTAAATGATAATAATAAACCACTGAGGTCGACGGCTAAGCAGGTGAAGGTGCTTGATTGGAGGAGGGGGACTTAGATAAATCCATCAAATAGTGTGTTGAGTGACCATTGAGAGGGCTGAATGGGGGAAAAAGCTGTTAGTCAAGTCTGAAACCAACCTTGACATTATTTTAACTATCTTATTGATAATATGCCGAAAATAATATCAAATAATGTTAATTTGAGATGAATATTTTTTGTAGGATGTTCCGATCGTTAAATCTTAGGGGAAGCATAGGTATTCGTAGGGTATTTGATTATAATGCCAAAATATCTGGTCTACACTAGACTCCACTTTAGTGACTCATTCAACCACCAAGCGCTGTTCTTTATTCGTGAGTGTGACAAGATAAATTAAATCGGCGTTATTGTTTTATTGGCACCCATTTAAAAATCTGGAATTATATTCTTCCATAAAAAATAATTGAAACTTTTTCATAAAAAGCCAGGGAAACGTTCCCAATAAATTTTTATAAAACGGAACATATTTCTCCTCGCAACTCCTGTTAGAAACCAGTTTTGTTTGTGATACCCGCACCAGAGCTAATTTATTCTTGCTTGCTAGTGACGGGGTGGTCGGGGTTCAAATCTGGGCCGTGTGTTATAACTGTGGTATTTTGATTTCTCACTCTCCCTCCACGCAATCGGTGGATATATTTCCTTAAAAATATACCTTCTTCGATCCTATCCCATTAGCATAAATAGTGTACTATACGCATACCCGGAATGGATAGTGAGACGTGGTAAAAAAATGCCACTAGTGATACAATAGAAAGAGACTCGATTTATGAAACTCACTGTAGAAATCAGTTGTTTTTCATATTATAGATATCATTTTTTCCCTAGAAAATGTCTTTCATTTTAATAGATGAGACTTTCCAGTCAAATCTTACGCTTCCTTATTGTTTTATTTTCTTGTTACCCTTCCCCTATCTCACTTTACAATGGAGAGGGGGGAAAGAAAGGAAGGTGGTAAAGGAAGAAACTCCCGATGGCAGCCCAATGCATGATAAAAGCCCCTCACATCTTCCCTGCTGCCGTCGTAGATTTTCATGACGTCATCTGGCTTTTTCTACCCTCTATCTCTTTCTCGAGAAAGAACAAAAGAATAAAGTTTGATTGTCACGTTTGAATTTCTGATTCGGTTTCAAATGGTAACATCCAATCAGAACTGCAACTTTTCCCATCTTCTTTCATCGATTCATCGAAAAAGAAAGAAAGGGGGCAAAAAATATATAAAAAAGAAGAAAAAGAAGGACTAAAAACAGCTAAAAGAAATGGTCATGAGAGAATTGAGTCTCGTGGGGAGACGCAGACCCCTCCTTACTCCCCCCACCCTCCTCAGCAGCCCTGTTTTTCGTCAGCGTCTACAGTGCTACTAGTGGAAACATGATAAACCAATTCATCCAATCTTTTCTATCAGACTTGGCTTCGTTCATCTAACAAATACCTGCCATAAAATTTGCAGGCAAGGAACACGAATGAAAATGAGGAAAGTTAAATTATAATATTATATTTTAAAATATTATAATGGAACGTTTGGCCCCAGCCCCAGTATAGGCTGACAGAACCTTTTTTTTTCTATGTCCCGGGCGTTCCACCGTTTTTGAAAAAAATACAGCGCTTGTTCCATTTAAAAAAATCCCGTCTAGCTATCCAGTTTTTATATTCAAGTTTCTTTTTTCTTTTTCACACACTCACACGGCCCAAAAAAAACTAACCTTTTATTACAACAGATGTTGAAAATAAATTAAAAATGTTCATAAATGCAGGTCAAGTTAGTGAGGTCGTATTATTTAAAAGAAACAATATTGTATGTTATAACATGAAACATTTGCCCTGACCCTATCAAAGGGTCTAGTGTTTGAATCCCTTAGCGGGACATTATTTCCAAATACATTTAATATCAGATTATCCACTGTAATGGAGGGGTCGAGTGCCACGGATAACTTAAAACCACGGATAATCCGTGTATTTAGTAAAACAAGACTATAGTACACTCAATTCAAACTAGTATCCACCTATCGTGACTGTGTCTATGAACACATCATTATATTTCACGCCCTCAGATAGTAAATCGTTTTCCTTTAATCAATGTACAGCATACTCAAAATGGACACATCACTTAGGTCTAAGTGTAATTAAATTAGAGTCGTAGGGTCTATTTTTAATAAAATAAACTGTATACGTGTATTGTTTTTCATGAAGTATCCTTGACTGTGACCTAGGCCTATATTTATCAGGGACCCCAGACGGGCTGGCATCCATTATTATCTTCATCTAATGTTGGCCAAACCCACTCAGATTTTGTTCTTTATCAAAATGTAAGATCAATTGTTTATAATAGGAACAGAGTGCATTTAATTAGAATGCTACCTGTTGAATAAAACTCATTTTTAATCATGGGCTAATTAAAAAAACTGAGACTATTATATGTGATCTTGAGCCATTTGATCTCCCTTGGTATTTGAGGGTATTTTGAAGCGCCAAATTTCGAGGCTCTAATGAACTGTACAAATACATGTAGATAATATGTGAGGACCTACATATACAAGACAAAAGTCAAGACGAGAAAACATTTCCTAGGAAGCAAAGCGGACATAAAATTAAACTATTAGTAAAATGTACTCAACATCACAATAATATTTTGCAAGCAAAAACAAAATAGGTAGTTTGTTTATATTTTAACATGTTATGTAAGTCACGAAAAATTGTCACAAGTTCACCGTTGAAAAAAAATTCGCTGTGGACAGGATTCGAACCTGCGCGGGAAGAACCCATTGGATTTCAAGTCCAACTCCTTAACCACTCGGACACCGCAGCTGTTATGTTAATTGGAAAATGTTGCTACACTACAATCTATAATTGTTTATTTTCTGTAGATATGGACTTTGCAAGCACAGACCAAATCAATTCCTATTACACCAGTATAAACTATCATAAAAGGTTGATTTCTGTTTGCGTGGCGAATCAGGTGACGTCGAGTGATGACGTGTATTCAAGGTCTGATGAGTAGTCTTCTGTCATGTCAGAATGGAAGGAGAGGAAACATGGTGAAGGGGGAACTTGCTATGAGAGAGGGAGGGGGAGAGGCGTCCTTGGGAGATAGTACAAGATACAAATTTTGTTGTTTTTAGGAACTCTATATGTGAGAGCCGCTGTGTTTCAAAAGTTTAAAAACCAGGGCCGCTTTATCCATTAGCCCGACTAGGTACAGTGCCTAGGGCCTACGAACATTTTAAGGCCGACATTATTTCACTTGAAAAAAAATACATAAATAATAAAATAATCCCTAATAAGGAAAAAACCAGCAAATTTTAATTTAAAATATTAATTTTAATATTTGAATGACAAAAACAATCATTTAAGTGGTGACGTTTCTCAACAACCTTGCTGATACAATCAGATTCACACACGAGTGTAACAGAGTCATGTTGTTATGTGTAGTTGCATTGCACATATCGCGAAACATTGCCGGATCTACGTTATTGTGTCAATAGAGGTTCAAAGCCCTTCATGGTGCATTAAAATTTGCGACTATTTTCAAGATTCATTCATTGTTTTTAGTGCGTGCAAACAAGAAACAAGCATAAAAATTAATAAAAATATTGGACACACAGGAAGATTTCCTAGGGCCTACAAAGGTCTTAAAACGGCCCTGTTAACAACTAAACGTCATCTGAGGGTTTGAATTCCAGTGGTGCTGAGTGTTTAGTCACTGGATCACTCAGAGAGTGATTGGATGGAGTGGGAGGGGGGCAGTAAGAAGGAGGGGGGTATTTATCAAAGTTATTATTCATGCACTTTTTTCTAATTGAGAATATTAGGGGCTACAGAGTTATAAAATCTAAAACGATTTTTATTAATCATAAAGCTTAGACATTACATATTCGAAAAATAGAAACGAAAAGCAAATTATTTTTAGCAGTCAATCTCAGGAAGAATTATTTTCCTGCCGATGTGTATAGCCTGCTAGAGAAATAAGATAGACTGTCGTGTCAGCCATCTTTACACGTAATTAGGAACACGCATATGTAAGTAAGGATTGCCGTGGAGCAGGAGATACTTTAAAAAATTAATAACTAATATTTACACATATTAAAACTCTAAGGTATGTCTGCACATTCAAATATTTGCGGAGTTTCTTTATTTTTCTGGGTAGTATTAACAATAAGAGGCTTAAATAATAGACTGTACTATGTTGAATTTTTATCTGTATGTTTGCCAGTAAACTCAAAAAGTACTCATTGAATTAAGACTTTACTTAATCTTTTGCACTCCTTATTTTTCTGGAAACAGGGTAAGCTCATCACGCTATTTCATGCAGGGTCGTTGTTTGGATAGGTACTTTTTCAGTTATTTTATATTTTTGCATGTAAATTATGTTTATTTAGTTTGTTTCTTCTATCATGTGACACTCTGTTACATGTGTAGTGAACAAGGAATGTTTGACTGAAAGTCTGAACCACATGCACACAACCTTTCATTTACAACAGCATATAAGGATTACAACAGTTGTTAAAAATTGTGTCCAGTACATTCAACACAATTATTTTAATGGCAAGCAAAGTTCGCTTGGATCCGTTGATAAATTCCTGGCAGTACCTCACAATCTGCTAGAACACGTGCGACCAAGTCTTCTGCGCTGACCACAAAGTACATTTCATAAGCCAGTGATCTTGAATTTCACCAGTGGCGGCTAGTAGCTAAAATTAGTGGGGGTAATGCTCCAGAAGATTTTTAGCATTTGTTTTAAAATTGTGAAAAAGGAAAAAAAAACATGTATAAAAAGAAAACTTATTCAGAAACTTGATAAAATCTTAACAAAATAAAACATTTTATACTTACTTTAACTTAAATTGTTACAGTTCAAGTTTGATCTATTCATTTAAAATGAAATTCATTCTTCTTGTTTTAATTTGCGCAAAAAGTTCAATAATTTTCTCCTTGATCTATGGATGACAATTGAGGAAATATTTCTCCATTGAAAGTACTGCAAGCGCATTGAGTCTTTCTGTTAAATAAAATAACCGAATAAAAATGAATCAAATTGAAT
The DNA here is from genome assembly GCA_902151445.1 of Timema monikensis. Taxonomy (NCBI): domain Eukaryota; kingdom Metazoa; phylum Arthropoda; class Insecta; order Phasmatodea; family Timematidae; genus Timema; species Timema monikensis. Next base: position 86,532 of record CABFVZ010003038.1, read on the forward strand.
AGCTGGAAGCAGAATACTAATCTAATTCTACACTCTTCTACACTTTATCACATTAAAGAATATGGTACACGGTTTTTAAGCACAATACACGCTGAGTAAAAAAAAATCCTTCCACCATCACGCCAGAACCGGCATTGCGAGAGCAGCAGTGCTCTCTCTACCTGGCAGTCCCGCCTTCCTCCCCACTCCCCTCCTATGTGCGCATGCGCACAACAGTCAAACACCACGTCACTGGCACTGTGAAGCGCACAGTTCCATATAAAGATTTTTGTATCTTTTTCATAAGCTGTGGGATGGCTACTGAAGTACTGACATTAAGCTTAAGGAATATATATTGTACTACAAAAATAAATAAAGAATTATAGAAAAAAGGACTCATTATATTAAATGTTATCGGTAATATCAAGTGGAAATAGGGGGTGCTGCAGGAGCCTGCTGCTATGACGTGTTGATTGTGCAGTCGACTTGCCCACGTGGCTTCATTCTCATTGCGGGAAAGGGGTTAGAGAAGGGCGGGAGGAAAAGGGAGGGTTGCTTGCATCAAACCAATTCTTTTGGACCCCCCTAATACATCTCTGAATATCACACATTAATTACGAAACACCGTGCATAAAGAGTTTTGTTTGAGTGTTTGTAAGTTCGCGATAAACTCAAATATCACTGAGCTGATTTATAATGGATTTTCACTCATGTGTTTTTATACTCTCAAAACGGACACTAGCTATTTTTTTATGTTAAAACAAAATAAATCTATGAGTTTTCAATGATTCTGTCTTAAGCTACGCGATAAAATCAACTGCAATCCGAAGATGAATTATTACAGAATACTTGCAAACTTAAATACAAAGAGAAACTACATTTTGGTTAGGTTGGTTGTTTCGTATTCACATTAACAAGGAAACAGGGTCTCTTTGACAAATGATAACCACACATAAAATAACCTTTCACCTGTTCTTATAGTTTGGTTAAGTGTTTCGTAATCTTTACACTAGTAGCTAAAATGTGTTTTTATTTGGCAAATATTAACTACACATGTAACGTAACACGTCTTTATTTCATTATTACGTTATTTTTTGGCTGCCGCAAATCCCACCAATCGCAAGTCCCACATAGCCATGGGTTTACTGTTTAGGGACATCGTAATGAACTAGTTGAAATAGTTAAGTCCACATGTGCAAGTTTTAACATTATTTTGAATTATATCGGTTCGACTTGAACCAGTATTCACCTAGGTCTTCGGATAGGTGAAAATTTGAGCAAATGTTATCTAAAAATATATTTTTTGAGTTTGATGGAGTGTACACGCCTTAGGAGCCCATTTTAAGTGTGATTATAACAGGGTTATATTATGATTACACTCGAACCAAAAATTGGATCAAAGTGTGGTTTTTCAAATACTTTCCTCGACAACAGTGAAGTTTGGATCAGGTAAATAGATTTTCCGTTTTATAATAATTATTTTTGAATGTTATATTTTTTTAAAATTTGTAAAATGGTTTCACGGGTCTCTCTTATACTGTTTTCTGACTCCCACTCCAGATTACTACCATGCAACGTCTAGTTCGAACTACAGTCTGTTCAGCGTAGGAATTGTTTTCTGAAAGGCCTTTTTCCTTACCAGAAATCTATTACATAGTAGGATAGTTGTAGGAAAAAATACCTTTCATAGAGTAATTCCTACCGTGAATGGAGTATATTTATAAAGGCCTTTTAGTAAATATAAATACACTATTTTACGGTCGATATTGATAAAATTTTATTAATAATAATATTAGCACCACGTCTTACTAACCGTTCGGGTCATACGCTTTAAGTACTAATTACGCTATTGGATTAGGAATTGGGAAGGTCGAATTAGAGGATATGAACCCGCATTGGCGTGGAGGGATGGTGGAAAGCCATTTAGGAAAAACCACCCCCAGCTCACCCGACTGAGATTCGAACCTCGTTCTCCCCGTCCTCAGCGGTCGAGCTCTACACGTCTAGCGCGTTAGCTAACTACGCCACCGAGGCGGATAACATTTTATTGTTATTTCAAAGGTATTGATAATATTTTTAAAAAGTGACAGCTGCAGATCTCACAACCTGACATATAATTTAAATTAGACTAAGTGGTCGATCTCTGTTGTATTGGAGTAAAGTGTCCACCTCAAGACCTGATGTTCGTATGTTCAAACCTAACTGGGGTCAACGAATTTTTCTTGAGCGATAAAAATCCGTTAAACAAATTTCTTCGGAGGGGAAGTAAAGCCGCCTGCACCATGTCGATTGTGGCATAAAAAATAATCTTGGACGATATGTGAAAAAAACCTTTCCCGGAAAAATTGGTGGGCTCTTCCACTCTCGCTCATATAAATTCTCGTGTGCTGTAATCTGTCGGTTCAGAAAGTGCATGTTAAATACCTCCAATAATAAAAAAAAGTAGCTTCCGTAAATATTTTAACTGTGAGGAGTTTTCCAGCAGCACATTGTCGCTTCAGTTTTGACGTTACACCCTTTGCACAAAATGATTGAGTACTAACTATTAGCTCAAATTCAAGGTCAAAAATGTCAGAACTTAGCGAGGTTTTGAAAGAGTTAAAGTAGCTACTGGTGAAAATTACTGTTGGAATTAACCTAGTATTCCTGAGAACTTATCTTTTTCCAAAATCTAGTTAGTAAGAGGCTTAATTGATCCAAAAGGTATGAAGATACCGGGGGGGGGGNGGGGGAGTGGTAGGAGCTTACATAATGATGAGTCGCACTCTCTGTACTCATCACATTGTTAGGGTAATCAAATCTCGTAGATTACTGTTAGCAGGACATGCAGTACAAATGTAAGATTCTAGAGCCGTGTTGGGGGGTACTGACTGGCAAACCCAATGAGAAGAGACCTTTGGGAGGACCTAGATACAGATGGGAGGATAACATTAGAATGGACCTGAAAGAGAGAGGTTGTAATGAGGTGGACTGGATAGAACTAGCTCATGTTAGGGATAGAGTGTAATGAGGTGGACTGGATAGAACAAGCTCAAGTTAGGGATAGTTGGCGGACTTTTAAGTGCGGCAATTAACTATCTAGCTCCTAATGCTATATAGTGAGTAAGTAAAACAAAAATAGCCGCAGCTTCCTCCACGTCCATTTTAAATAATCTTTGTCAACTTGCGTTGTCTTCACTCTAGAATGACCAACTGTTGAGTGTCGTGAGCGGTGCCAACACAACTAAACATTTTAGTTGGAGTGAAATCGTTGGTGTGCGCATGATTCCAGCGTAACAGTTGTGCAACGTGCACCCAGCTTAAGACTCGTTGAAATCTACCAGAAATCCTGAGTTATTTAGGAAGAGGTGTGTAATTTAAAAATATGATTAATGCCAACATCGAGGTAAACTGTATCAATATGCATCTAAGGAATCAGAAACCTACATTTGGTTCTCTCTTATCGAAAAACTGTAAATGTAAAACTAATATACTTTCTAGGGAGTTTCACGTAACATGTTGCGGTACTGACATAGTAGATGGTCAGAATCAATTAACCAGGTGCTTCAAACAAATAACAACATCTTTTAACAGAGTTTAAACAACATTTCTTGAATATTATTGAGGCTTGTTTTAGTGGTTCTGAAACTTCATAGCAAACGTTCTCATAATAAATAGTGCAGTGAAAGAATATTCCTCTTCAATTAGGTGGCGAGCTTCAATGATGAATTACAATCGCGTCTCTATAATGATAGCTTGGG
>CABFVZ010003039.1:0-29264 GCA_902151445.1 Timema monikensis
TGCAAAACGGTGCAAAATAGGTGCAAAACGGTGGTGTATTTAAATTTTAATTTTGAGGAGGTGGGGGGGCCAACTTAAGTGATCTAAGCCTCATTACGTTTTTCCCTATTAGAATAATCTGTGCTACAAGTTTACCATAGAGCCGGCCATTGACGGTACTCCACTAAAACCTTTGTCAAAATCTCAAGGCTCATGAACGATTTTGATATGGAAGTCAACATGGTTCCTCTGATTTACAAAATCACACTGTCTACAATGTGAATACAAGAGTCTGGCTCGTACCCTCCACGCAAGTACAGTAGCCCCATGGCTTCTTTGGTGCTGATTGACAGCTCACATCTGACTGCTGATGGCTTTGAAAAGTTACCAAACCAAATTATGTATCCCTACGCAAACCAGATGATCTGCAAAAACGTGTGTTAAGCAGCTGTCCCTTCTGACGGTCAAAATGTTGGTATATACCTAAATGTTGACTGTCAGAAGTCAGCTGTGAGCTGTCAGTCAGCATCAAAGAAGCCATAGGGCTACTGTACGAGCCAATAGCGAGCTAGAGGAGATTCGAGCCCCATTGATGGCCCTATTGAGCCAAGCCAGACTCAGCTGGTCTGATGCCAAGCCCGGCTCGGGACACGTACGAGTTTAGGTAATTGGAAACCGAGCCTAGCCGGACTCATGCGTGGGTGAGCCGCTTAGAGTTCACAATATACTTGACTACCGGTGACAGGTAGTTAGAGGTTCAGATCTCAGTAGTATGCACCAGTGGGAAGAGGAAATCTTACTATTTAAAGGCCGATACACTCATTGCTAAGCTAAGCCATGGTCCCTCTTTTCACTCCCGAATTCAGTGTTTCTTTCTGGTCTGTTCCAGTGAAGTTTAGCTATGATGGCGTTCTACGAAATGCCTTGTTTAAGTTCAGATGATAGTACTGAGGAAGAAAAGATTCTGCTGTTAACAGCTGTTTTGATAGATGAAGAAAATTTAGGAGGTGGATGTTTGACTTGTTCAATTAACATTTCCATTTTAATATAACCACATTTATTAAATATAAAACATAAATATAATATTACTTAAACACACGAGAAACAAACTGAAAACAAAACCTCCACACTTCTTTAGTTATTTTCACCAAACCAGCACTGCGTCTGTTCAACACGAAGTCCAAGCTGCGCTAAGCGTATGCGCAACGTAAAATGGCTCAAGATAGGAGATAGAAAACTGCCCAGCTATCAATCGGAAAAAAAACATAGCGCGGCGTAGTAAAGCATAGCTTAAATTAGCTTTATGTGTGAAACAACACATTTAAATACATGGCCCGCTATTTTTCTAAAGAGTTAACAGAGCAAATCTTAGCTTAGCGTTTTGTGTGAATCAGCCTTAACAGTTTGGTTTTTCCATCCCCTCTAAGCGTGAATTGGAATACAGTTGCTCAGTTCAAACTATTTTCTCTATCCTTATCAGATTATCACGTTAATAACCATGTTGTTAAAAAAGTACTAATAAAAAAATAGCCGAACAAAAAAAAAAATCAAGGCAACAGAAGTACAATCTAAGTTCTATTAAGGGAACGAGAGATCTCGTTACCGGAAAAAGAGAAAAGTAAGCAGCAAAATGAAACTAGATTTCTGTTTCTACACCAAAAGGAAAAGGGAAGAGGTGAGGGTGGGCGGGTGGACGGGAAGGGAAGGAAAGGGGGGAAAAAATCCTCGGAAACATCCAGCAATTGTTGATGTGAAGACACCGCAGAGAATACCAGGGCTCTATAACACGATTTCCATGACCATTCCTTTACAACTTACCCCTTAGCTGGCCACAGGGCATTCCCTATAATATACAGAATATCACAGAAAAAAAAAAGTTGAAGCGTTAGTGGGAAGGATGAGTAAAAAAAAAAATAAAGAATGAAAGAAAAAGAGTTTATGACAAGAGCTCCTTTCGTTCTGATAACTTCTTTTCCTCGTCACCAGAGTGCTATTGAATCCTCCCTCTCTCGACCCTTCAATACCTATTCTTTTCCCCGAATGCCCCTAGGGATTCCACTGGCCAACACGACTAATAGACACAAGTTCAGCAACAATACTACCAAAAATTGAGTGACGAATCCTTCGAGAAAGAAAATAAGGAGTGTGAATTTGTTGGATAGTCGGGTATTGGAAGTTTAACGGGGTGTGGGGGTAAGAGAAAGGGGAGGAAGATTACGATAGAGAGTAAGAAAATCATATTGTGTTAGAGAAACAGAAGAAATATAGAAAAAGAAAAAAAATGTTCATACCATGAAATGAATCAACTACAGTTCCAAATAATACTTTTGAGAAACATATTCCGTTTGACCGGGGGCAAAACATCTAATATAACTCTAGTATAAATGTTTCACAGTTTTGTTTTGATTAGTTTTACAAGCGCATAGAGCTATTGGGTTTATTCTCGCTTAGGACCACAATCATAGTGAATTCATAGCTCACCTGTTTTAGCTTCAATATCATCACCGGTAACCGTATTTACGATCTAAGGTGTCAGACTCACAATGTTTGGATTTCCAGGAACGGAGAGGTTAGGGTTTTAATCTCGGTTGGTTGAACTGATAATGCTTTACCCCATGTGATTTGTTACCGTGTGTTCACCATACTCGCTCCTAGCGACATGTTAGTCGATGACCATAATACGAGGCGTAGACTGATACCAAAAGAAGAAGATGAATCGGTGACCTGGTGGTCTAGGGGTAAGGTGTCAGACTTCTGTGCTGGTGGCCGGGGTTCAATCCTCGGTCCCGGCACAGATTTATCTGATTTCCAAACCCTTCCTACACTTCTGACAAGACATCTTGTGAATGTGGGGAATGCCAGGCCTCCACCATGGTTCGGATTCCACGTTCAACTGTAGGTCCTCCATTTCATCTCACACTCACCCTACCATTAAACATTAGCGTAAGTGCGTATAACCCGGACGGGTAGTAAGACGCGGTGCTAATAATAATAATAACAACAAGAAGAAGAAGAAATTGAATCCATTCCAAAAGGTAGCCTCTTTATTCCTTCCCTCCTAGAAATTGAATCTCCTTTTTCACCAGAGTATTCTCACTAAGGAGGCAAAAAAAGTGTATCATCAATTATTTCGAGCGATTAGTTTAAAACTAATATGAAAGAATATGTACTCAATTTAGTGTTTCTGAAAGATTCGTTCCTCGAGAATCTGAAGAGAGAAAACACTGAGCAAATCCACCTATGTGGTCAAGTGGCTAGGGTGTTGGCCTTCAATGATTAATTGGTATCAAATATAGTTTTCTGGTATTCATACGAGATTAATAATTGCATAGACTTTGAGTAATGTCAAAGAGGAAACAATCTTATTACTTGTGCTTCCACTGGAGGGGTTTATGTCCCCACTTATTAATTTGTATCTAGTAGATGTATTTCAACTAAACTTTTGACATTTAGAGAGGAAACTCCAAGAACATCTCCAGTCCAAGTTTTATCATCTTCTTCCAAAGATATAAAAGAACAAAATATTCCTGGCCAGTAGGAATATATTATTTTGACATAAAATTAATTAACTTCAATTATGATATGTTTACCTTTTAAAAGTATAGAAAAATGGGTAGAGGTGAGATTTTTAAAAAAAAACAGGAGGAATAGCTTACATTTTTGGGATCCTCTAATCTAGTCCGAGTTTTGTGATTTGCGTTACATAAATAATTAGTTGGTCTGATTCTAATTTTAACATCCTATTTAACATCCAGATATTAATGAATTAAATGCGTTTTCTAGAAATTAAATTAACCTCATTAATCTTTGGAAAACTAGTTTTTAGTAACTAAATACACAAACAAAAATAGTTACGTAAATCAAATCAAAAACAAACATTAGTCGAAATTTATCTCCCAACAAAATACATAGACAATCAAACAAATATAAGACCGATAAAAACATATAATTTTTCAATAATTATCTTTAACAAATTGATATTGTAGTGTTTTTTGATCTACATACTTGTTACTTGGTTCTCAGCAGACTTGGACAAGAGAAAAATCGTCAGATCCATTTACGAATAAAAAAAGCCGCAAGGTCTGGTTTCCAATAAGCGACACACTCACTACCTGACGTTAAATTCACAGCGCTTAAAGTGTTTTCATCTCTTTCAGGTGAAGGAATAAAGAATGAAAAGAACAATATTTAATGGTGGTTGTGATATACAATAAGGTGGGGATGTAAGGGACACTAGAACAAGTCAGTGTTTTTTTACATTTTTTATAACAAAACATTTCTTAAAAATAAATCAAATAGTACAAATACAAAGTTTAAATTTTCTTCACACAGTGATATTAACAGTTGTTTAATATCTTTAGAGGGTGTCCTGAAATTTAATGACAACATTTTATCTTTATTTAAAAGTCTGTCATCTAATGCCGCTATACTCATGACAGATATTCAACAACTGTTGATTTCACCACGCGAAGAAAATTATACTCTATTTTTATACAGAAGAATTATTTGATTTATTTTGGCAAAAAAAAAAAAAAATTGCTATAAAAACTTTTAAAACAGTGACCATTTCTCGCGTCCCCTAAATCCCCACAAGAATATTTCCAATGTGTTAAAAGTATTATTAAAAGCCAAACCAACACATCAAGCCTAGCAACGTATCATGCCAAACAACGAAAAGTATTGATACAATAATGTATTTATACACATCTATTGAAGCAAAAATATAAACTGGAGAGTTTTAATTTTTTGTCGACGACTTTATTAATAAGGCAATTTTGTACAATAAAAATAGAGAAAAATCCTTTGATAATTTTTTTTGGCACTGCGTCTTACTACCCGTTCGGGTTATACGCACTTACGCTAATGTGTAATGGTAGGGTGATAGCGAGATGACATGGAGGACCTACAGTTTTACGTGGGATTCGAACCACGGTGGAGGCCTGGCATTCCCCACATTCACAAGATGTCTTGTAAGAGGTGAAGGAAGGGTTTGGTAATCAGAAAAATCTGTTGGCCATATTATCTTCAATTACATTATTCAATATAATCAGTTATATTTAAATCTAATGTTAAACTCTGTAATTCATTTACAATAATAAATATTGATCTATTTTATCAGTCATTCCAGGCAGTGTGTTAGGGAGGGTTGAAACCCCAACCCTTAAATACAGCCATAATAATGTGGATCTAAAGATATCCAAGCCTAAAATTAAGGAACCTAGAAAGATTTAAAACTTTAAAACATTACTTCAGTTCGTAAATTTCTCGTCGTGTAGGAATAGCCTACAAGAAAAAAATTCTTCATAAGAAGCGTCCAAAGAAGAAAAAAGTGTGTATTTACTTGTTTAAAGCTATATTTGTTACTAATTAATTCATTCATTTCGCAGTGAAAAAGAAGAAGAAAATTGTTTCAAAGATTTCTTGAGATGAAGTCTGCAGTTCTTGAAAAAGATTCAAGCTTCAAGTTTTCTAATTTGTTGAACGTCACAATCGTCTGTGAATCGACGTAATTATATCTTACAGAGAAAAATAATTTATATCAAAGATATTTGGCTTGAGTAAAAAAAGAAAATATGACATGATTAAAGTGTATAATATATTCTAGTCTGTATTGTGCTAAATAGTAAAATAGTAATAGGCTTTTTTTTTGCGCAGTTTTTAAAAACAGAGCGTTTTTCTTATGAGTGGACATTAGAAACACACGGTAGAAAATACAAACATCTATTTTGCGGTCAACATTAATATAATTTTTTATAAATTGTGACACATTTATATCTTATGGCTTGAAGTATGGATACGTAAAATAATAATATCTAGTAGTTTTTTCCTAGCTGTAAAGTATGAAAATTTGTAAGAAAATTGAGGTAGGCCTATGTTTTAACTAAGCTAAATGAGAGGACCAATATTTATATACTTCTATAAACTAAGCTCTATACCCTATAGAAGGTATTTAATCTAAATTTTATAAATCAACCAGTTATAGCATTAAGCTAATTTAAAAACCAATTTAATTCAGGTATATACATAAGACCAACATCGCCTTGGTCTCTGAACCACGGTAATTTGCGTTAAACCTCGTTTAAAACGAGCTCATTTTACATTTCCTCGCATGTTTTAATTTACTTAGCTCAAAATGTAATATTGTTTTGGTATATTTCAGCTTTATTTTAGAGCAAACTATATTGTGAAATCAAGGACTCCAATTTAAATATTTGGGGTCAGCTGAACGTCTACAATAAGTTTAGACGTTCCACACACAATATCGACTCATTAACTTTTTTTTTGTTTCAAAAGTTTCAAATGCGATACAATTAAACTTTAAGAGCACGGGACATGCCGAAAATTAATAATTATGAAACGAGAGTGTTCTTTGAACTGATATGACGAATTTTACCACGCCACTTCACTTGATATCAAACGCATTACTGAAGAGGATTTTAAAAAAAACACGAGAAACTTCAACTAACGAATCATCGAGATTCAACGGAGAGTAAATTTAAAATTAATATCTCAAGAATTTGGGAGTCTTAGGAGTTTAATAGGGCTGTATGTACCCTTTCACTTTATTTTACTTCATATATATATATACACACACACACACACACACATTGATTTTGACAATGCAAGAACGGAGTTGAGATGTAGAGAGAGATATAAATAAAAAGAGAGGAAAATAAATAAAGAAGAAAAAAAAGTAGTGGTAAGTTCTTAAGAAAATCCTCCAAGATTATTTCAATACCGTAGAAATTCTAAAAAAAAGCGAGACCTACAAGTATTTTTGTTTGGGGTGCCATTAGAGAAATAACTAGGGGAGGTGAAAGAAAACGTAAGGAGAAGAAAGGAAGCAGAAAGGTAAAGAAGTAATTAGAAGCGGATGTAAAACCAAGCAAAATGACAAGGTACAGATAAATAAAGTCTTTCTCATTAACCATTAATGAGCTGTTTTCGGTCCTATGCCCCCTTCCTTGCCAAAATGTATGAGAACTTGTTGGTTTTCCTAACAAGAGTATACATAACATTAACTTGATGTAAAAGTGATAAGAGAAAATATGCAAGAAAGTGTTGGTTTTTTTCTTTTGAAATGAAAACGTTTTCAATGTCTTCGGAATAAGTACCGTAAACATATAATTTCAACGCCAATGAAAAATGTCATACATTGAACGAGAAATGGTTTCCACCATCCAAAAATAGAATTGAGAACCCTTTCCTTAAAATCTTTTGAAACTTTTAATTCCACACTAGCAGTTATTTTCAGTCCTGATCCTTAAAATTTATTATTTTATTGGTTTCAAGTTTTACTTACAAAATGGCTTCAGCATTCATTTAACCATGCGTAAGGTAAAACTTTTTTTTTATTCTTTTAATATTTCTCCAAAGAATCAAAACAACACATTTAAAAAAAAGTTAAATATTTAGGCCTATTAATTTGTATTAAGAGACTTGCAATAAACAAAAGCAGCCATTGGTGTCAAAGATCAAGCACCAACTAAAAATTAATAAACAATACAAAAAAGAAAGAACCCTAAATAAGTTTCGAGGTGGAAGGGAGAATAAGAAACAATGAATGAACAATGGATGGGGAGTGATTTGATTAAAATATGAAAGCCATAAACTTTCTTAGACTTAGTAAATTTCCTATTGGTCCCTCCACTTCCGGGTGGTTAAAGTTTAGTAAAAAAATGGGTGTGTGTACTTATGTACGCGCGCGAGAAGTTATACTTCTTTGGCATCATTAAACAATAGTTTTTAATTGCATGCAAATAATTAATTACAATAAAATGATAAAATTTAGTATTAATTATGTTAAATAATAATATTTTAATTTATATCAATAAATAATACATACGGATAGTTAACCTCAATTATATTGGAGCACTTGAAAAAGTCTATAAGCACAATTTTTTTCACTAATATTTACGAATAGTAAATAATATTAATCAAAATATTCAATTTAAATCACTACTGAATATAATTTATTAGCACATATATAATTCGCACTTGTATGAAACTAAAACACGTGTTGTGAATGTAGAAACTAGAAACATGTGGATAAATATTATATATATGAAAACAGTGATCAGAGGCGACGAGCGTACCAACATGCGCGACTAACAGAGGTTCTATTTCTATTTTGTTGGTAGCTTTTTTTTTTCGAGACTTAATGAGCGGTTTAACTTCAACCTGTTACTTTTGTGTTACAGTGATGCGCGCGCATCTTAAAATTTCACTCTCATCATTTTTTCATAACGCACCTAAAGAAGTATAACTTCAAAAAAAGTAATTGAAGCGTACCGTTATCATTTTTCCTCAGGTATATCAGATTAATAAGAATAATGGAGCCTTGTTGGACAAATCGCCAGCAGACTTCAGTTTAGTAAAGGTCCTCCAGCTTAACGTTAGCTACTTCGTCCGAGATATAATTAATTCTTAGTGAGAGGGGGAGCAGGGTAAGGTAATGTTAGTTTAGATTAGGTTAGGAAAGCATTTCCCAAGTTACCTTGGCAGGGAAATCATACCACAAGATACTAGGTTTGATGATAGTCTTGTTTAGTTATTCTCTCTTCAAATGCGCGAGTTACGCACTTTATATGTTGTATTTTACACAAAGCTATATCAAACAGGGCCCATTACATTCTAAACCCATTTGCCCCTCATCACCCCTCATCTGTTTAAAAGACAAGTGCAGGGGCAGAATTTAAAAAAAAGGTAATGGTAAAAACGAGGTAAACCCCGTTTAATATTAAAGTTGTATTATGAATGATAACTAATGCAACTAGTAGGTGACTAATTTACTAATATTTAATTAGTTGACAAACTGATAAGAATAGTAGCATAATATTATAATCATAGATTTGTTTTAAGTGAGGTTAAACATTTTAGTTGTGGCACAAATATTGGGAACCTGTTGGGTTTTTTGTTTGTTTTTATTTAACTTTTTTTTTCATAGATATATTTTATCAACATTTATATTTCACCCTAGCGCATAGAATAAATATTCTAAGTAAACAAGTATTTACAATGTATGTGTTAAGTAGGTTTATTATAATCCTACTAAAGATTACTTGTATCGGTGGACACGCGGACTAAACGTGGGGTTCATAATGTCCTCGTATGTAATGACAGTCAGGTTTTTTTTAATCCTGACTGAGGTTTACTGAAAGCTGTTTTCATAAAATGACTTCCCACTCTCTCTCTCCATGAAAAAGTGGTCACACTTGGCCTAAATTTTACCTTTTTAATCCTTTGACAATTAACGTAATGATAACACGTATTTCCCGGATGGTCAGTATGACGTAATGGAGGTGGAAGCCACAACAAAACTAAGCATCTGAGTTTTCTTCTATTAAATTACACACTGCCTCATTTTTGAATAGCCTTTTCTGGGTTTAGTGACAATCAATTCTAGAAACCAATTTAGTACATTTAATGGGGCCACCAACCTTATGAAATAAGTTGCAAACGTTCAGAAAATTTGCGTTATTTATTAAGTGATTATTTCAAAATATGGTTCGCAGCAAAATGGAGTTGAAAGGTATAAATATTTTCCCCTTTTATTAAAAACCTTGCACGCTTTAGTGACCGAATGGCCTAAGGTGTCACTTTCGTGATAGACTGGCCTGATGATGACGGGGAGATCGGGGTTCGAATACCGGTCGGGTCTACTGAGAGTGGTTTTTCTTCTATTGTTTCCCACTCTCCTTCCACAAAAATGCGCGAGGCTAGATTTCTTCTAGAATGTTTTCTTCCTCATTCCATCCCCATTAGAGTAATTATCATATTTGTGTATAATATGAACTGATCTATTTTAAACGACTTTTTACGTAAAATGGTATTGTTTCGAGATGCAAGTAAATGTTTAGTAACATTGATCTGGCCTTCTTCAAATAAACAAAGTCATGTTTTGATAGGTTTACAACATCTTAGATAATTGTGGCTAGTTTTAGTGGATTTGAAGCTTCAGAACTGATATTTACATAAGAGAAACCGCAGTTGTGAGAATATGCTTATTCAAGTAGGTGGTGCCCCAAAGATATTTCTTCACCATAATTTAAATATAATTCGTAAATTTTATTAAACATTTTAAATCCCAAATTGCAATCTAAATAAAGTTAAAACATATATTGTAATTAAAAACTTTGCGGAAAAGCTTAAAAAAAAAGTTGTTCGACTCAATTGTACAAGATTTTCCACATAAATTATTTCTATAACATATAAAATATATTTATACAAAGAGAAACACAAATTAATGGTTCACTCATTTACCTCTTTTTACTTTTTTATAACCCGATTCCATTCGTTTTCTTTCTTTAAATTGAAGAGAGAAAAAATTCAGAATAAAGCATATCGTTTTAAATGAGATTGCATCGCAGCACATTTCTTTTTTTACAAATATAATATATTCTAAGCAAAAATAAGAGTAATAATAATAATAAACACAAGAAAAATAAAAAGAGGAAGAGTAAAGGAAAACATAAACTTGTTCTTTGAAATGTTTAATGCTTGAGTGGAGGGGGGGGGGAAACCATGGTGTAGCCCACTTTTTAGTGTACAAATACATACACACATGAAATGTGACTTCTAAACAGGAAAGCAACCGTTTTAATTCCGAGTGAACAATATTGTGAACGAGTGAAGTATTAAATAAAGAAATAAAGTAAAGTTTGTGTGAGTGAGAAAGAAAGAAAGAAGCTATCTATAAAGTTATTCTACGTTATGACTTTAATGTATTTTTATGGTATCCTTGGTTGTAGCGGTTTCTCCGTAATTGTCTATGCTGTGAAGAAAGTCATATAATACGACCCCGAAAGTCATTTAGCGGCGAACGTTAAAGGAGAACTTTTATTAAAAGTAACTTGAGGCAGTTTATGAGTTTGTATCAGCCTCTCTTTACAAGCACGTGGCTTCCAGGATGCCTTTTATTGGAAGGCTAAGATGTCCTTACACTAAACTACAAAACAATGAACAGCTCTAGCGGACTCTTCGGGAACTAAGAAGTGGCTACTGTGTGCTCTTATCTGCGGCGGACATACAGGTTGAAAAGCTTTGTTTGATCATAAGCTGAAACTTCAGTTTTAAGCATTGTATACAGAAACCTTTTCTTTACGATCACTCAGTACGGAAACTTGTATTAAAACAAAGCACATAACTATTATGAAATTACAAACACAGTAGCTATATCAATCGAGTAAACAATTACAACCTGAATAGGAGAGTAAAAACCCAGGACCTTGGTTTGATTGGACGTTTAACGTTGTTGTGAAAACACCTGTGAAACCTACCTTGTGTGTGTGTGTGTGTATTTACTTCTGATTCATATTTATATAGTCAATAACTAACTGTTCCGTCACTTGATAGTGGTTAGATTATAATTAGATTATAATCTAACCTAACCTAGCTATCAGGTTTGAGAAAGTGAAAGGGAATCAGCCTAATGGGTAAGCTAGGTCTGCAAAAATAAAAGTATATCACCTGATGGTTGGGTTAGGTTAGATTATGTTAAGTTAGGTCTACATAAATGAACGGTAGACTTATGTTTATCCCTAGTCCAGTCGCCCTAACTAGGTTGGTTCAAATCACCTCCAATTTACTTACATATATACTGCGCCAATAGTTCTGTATAGATTGCTCCAAACGGGTCGCTTTTCAGGGGAGATGTGTAAAAATTCTATAGATATATATTAATAAATAAATGTATGCATGTATTTATTTATATAAATGGATGAATATAATTTTGTATTTTTAAATATTGTAGAAATATATGTATTTATTTTACCATTTCTTGCTACCCATCCAGACTATCCCTATTTAGTTAAAGGATATGTAAAGTTATTTATAAGGAGAGTGGAAAACGTGTAAAGAAACCTCAGTATATACTCGGATAAGATTCAATAGTAGAGGCTTAGAGCAAATAATTGTCATGACCTTACACTTTATGATAAAAGCAAGCCACTTGGTACAGTTGAAAATCAGACCTCCTTGAATGATTTTAGAGACAGTGTCCCTCGGTGTCTCCCTGGGAGGGGCCAGTACCCCCCTTAATAAGGGGGAACAATCAGTCTTTCAACGTTTATTCAAAAATGGCTGCTCGTACGACTAAAGTATGAATACAAAAGTTAAATAGAATGTAATTTTCTACAAAAATTGTATTTGGAATATTTTGCGTAAGAGTAGCCTTTACAGAAAAATGATGCATTTTATGTTGTTTATAGTTGTTGCACAGTGAAGTGCTCTATAAACACCAGTAGTGTGTGAATACGGCGGGGTATTTAACAAGTATCTACATAGCCCCACCCTCTATCTCCACAACTCTTAAATTATAATGCGTTTTATTTGAAGGTGTAAATATTTCTCATCATAATTTGGTATTTTACATCTAAACTTTTTTTTTTTACAAAGAAGGCCATTGTTGTAACCGGGTGTGTGGGAAAGGGGGTGTAAGGAAGGGGCACTACGATTTACTTGCCTACTTCTCTAACACTTTCCCCCTTTTTCTACCCCAACCCAATGTGTTTTAATTAATAATGTTGAGTATTTAACAAAACGCTAGCCTAGTTTAGGTACATAATAAACTACAGTAGATAGGCAACATCTCCATATCAAAGCTAATAAGTGATATCACATTAAATTCATGGAGAAAATTAGTGACATTCGTTTGTATTCCTCTAAATCAGATTTAATACATTGCCTCCATTCATAATTTGAATATACAATTATTATTACAATTATAATTATTAGTATTGCCTCCAGTCAATGCAATAATCTTGGGCGGAGCAGCAATTGTTCACATGCTTCAGCCAAGAGGTGTACTTACTTACACCGAGATTATGTTGATGACGTATACCTCCCGTGCATTTATGTTCAACTAACCAAAAGGCCTAACATAATTTGGGATAGGTATTTTGTAGATAGTCTCAAGAATACTACGAGGATTAAACGAGGCAGTGGAACAGAATATATTTGACGAGTTCTTTAAAAAATACCTTCTAATTGGCAAAGTTAGTGAAAACATGGGAAAAAAAACCTCTTTAAATTTATTGGAAGGCATATACAGCTATGTAACACATATGACGACAAGAGGTGTACTCTACACTGGACTCAAATGTGATTACTTCTTCAGAACGCGAAAGTATGACTAGTTTATTTCACATGTTACAGTAACTACTTGACGTACTATTGTTGTCACTGTCACGTCCATCATCACTGTCACTTTCATTTCCAAAATAAATCAAAATCATTCAGGGAGATCTAATCATCAACTGTACCAAGTGGATTGCTTTTATAATAAGGTGCAAGGTCATTCCTTTAACCCTCCCGTACTAAACCATAACCTATCCACCACTGGCAAATCAAATTAGATAAGCCTGACATTTGGTTGGCTTGCCTACCCATGAAATCAATTGTAAAATTGTTATTTAATCTGGTTAGAAGTGTATCTTAGATAATGGTCTAAGATTGAATGCGCTAGATTGAAAAAAAAGTGGTGTGTGTAATATTTCTAAAAAGTTTGTAGTTTTTCGACCCACCCTATGCCGGTGTCGTTATAAAGACCTATTTGTTGGCAGCCTAGAAACTCACCTCCACACCCCCTTATATTTCCTTTGACGGTGGTCGACCTAAAGGAGTACGTACTTCTAGTTTACGCACAAAGGAGTAGTTAGTTATTACGTCTGATCGCTTTGAGGGCCTCTTACTACTCAACCCCCCCCCCCCCTCTTCAATCCAATACTAGCCCTCTTTTCAGTAAATGCGGTCCAAACTTTTATGAAACCACTTGAACGTTCTGTATAATATAACATCACGAAGTAGAATGAGATATGGCCAATTTATATCGGGATTTTTTAACATTCAATGGCCTTCTTCATTAGCGTAGCAAATGTTTTACAATTCACACACGGTTTATAACTTTTTGTGTGTTAAAAAAATGCAATACAGACTATGTATTATAATATATAAAACCACATTTTAATTTGCCTTATTAAACATATTTAGTACATATGTAAGCCGCTCCTCAAGATTTTGACAGCAAATTAAATAATGTAGATGAATAGGTTGAAATTAAAGAGAGTGATTAATTACTCAGTGTCACAAAGACAGTCTTTAAAACAATGAAATTAACAAAGCATAACATTATAATCAATTCTTAATTTGAAAAACCACGGAATAAATTAACTGTCAACCGTTTCAATGGTAGAATGGTCTAAGGCGTTACTCTACTGAACTGCTGCTTGTTGGATGTACTAAGGGTGGTTTTCCCTAAATTAGATTATTCTCTCTCTTTACGCAAATGTAGATACACCTCCTTTAAATTCAACCTTCCTCATCTTACACATACATATATATACATACATATATACATATATACATATATATACATACATACATACATATATACATATATACATATATATATACATATATACATATATATGTATGTATGTACATACACACACACACATACACACATACATACATATATACATATATACATATATACATATATACATACATACATACATACATATATACATATATACATACATACATACATACATACATACATACATACATACATACATACATACCTAATAACGATGCTCCCTAACGGGGTAGGCAAGAAACTAAATATAGCTCAAAGAACAACTCCGTACTTAATTCATCCTCACCAACGTTCTCCACACCTCCCCATACTTGCATAACTTCTCTTCAACAACATCCACAAACCAAGTCATGCATACATAATCTTTTATTCTTAAAACTCTTAATGTTTCTCTTTTCCACAAATTCGTCTACAATATTTAGCCGCGTCTTATATGGCCTACCCCTTCCTTTTGATCAATACATTCTACCTTAATATATTTGCTTCGTAATTTGATCAACACTTACCCTCTCATAATTCCCAAATCAACGAAATACGAATCTTCCACAGTGATCTGTTGGATTCACTTTCAAACCACATTCCTTCAGCATCCATTCATTAATGATTATCCATACGCCAATGCGTATAACCCAAGTGTGTAATAAGACAAATTGATAAACAACTGTAATACAAGAATCAGTAAATTACTTCTGGTAGATTTTGAATCACCCGTTTCTCATACATGTGAACTCTCTCGTTTGATTGCCTTTACTTGTGATTCACACGCTCATAGAAATCCATGTTGACACATAATGCTTTGCAACACCAACTCGACACACCTGATTGCAAACATAATTTGTTTATATCTCTTTTGGATTATCATCACCATGTCAAGTGTTGTGTGGGTTATGATATGCTAGCGCATAGCTCTATTTATTACCTTCGCGCTGATTAACTCTTACTGGCGGTGCTGAAACAATTTCCACTAGCGCCTATTGGGCTGAACGAAAGGCGCATATATCTTGTGATTGGTTGAGAGCTCATCATGTGACCGCGTTTCTGTTATACTCGTGGTTTCCTCGGTGAATGTGTGAATCACAAACTCTGGTGAATTAATCAGTATCGGCTTTGATGCGAATATTATAAGTGCAGAGTCGGTGGCACAGAGGTCTAGCTCTGATTTGGAAGGGAAGTGTTTAATAATAACGGATGCGCATTTATCTTACCCACCGAAGTCGACCATTTTTACCTAAGCCCCTCATATTTGCCTTTCTACCTTCTGGATTAAGTTTGCTAACCATTTAATACACGTACACAAAGTAATAATTTGCGATAATGATACAACACACTTCAATCGCATTGTGAAGGGGAGGGGACACCCTCCCTTTTCCTTACCCCTGGCAAAGCCATTATTTCTTCTCAAGGGAGGGGGCAATCCTTATCTAGCTACCCCTCTCGCTGAATAAAGGGCAGCGGAAAGATTGTCCGTGATGCCACTAATGGAGTCTCTTGAGGCCGTCCCAGGGTTGTGCTGTATATAATCTTCTCAGCGAAGTATCGGGGAACGGGAGAGAGAAGGTGGTGGATTAACTCCTCAGAGCTTTACTGCAAAAAAAACTACCAGTCACCACCTTTGCTTCGCCGCTCACACTCTGTGTTAGCATCGTCCACCAACGACACGCATGGGATTGTGCCATAACATTAGTGGTAGCAGCCAACCGCTTGCAGTGACGCCGAGAAGGCTGAATTAGGATGCTAATGGTAGAACA
Organism: Timema monikensis; assembly: GCA_902151445.1. Lineage (NCBI taxonomy): Eukaryota > Metazoa > Arthropoda > Insecta > Phasmatodea > Timematidae > Timema > Timema monikensis. Next base: position 16,105 of record CABFVZ010003039.1, read on the forward strand.
ATGAGACGCGTTGCAGACGTTTAGAAATCCTGTATTATTTAACTAAATTTAGGCGAAAATAATCATCAGGTATCTGACCAGTTAAAAAGTTTAAATATTTGAGCATAAAGTTAAAAGATAAATATATTCAACGACACTTCATGAAAAAATTCGTGCTTCTGAGATTAAAGCAAAAGTTAGAAACCTGGATCTAATCTTCATCTATCAAATAAAGTCATGTTTTGATAGGGTAGCAAGAGAGCATCTTAAAATAACGTCTGATTGCTTTATATGCTTTTATGTAAGCTACCACACAATCTCTTCAAACCTTTTAAACTTTAAACCACGTAGCACCCTTAAGAGTGGTCGAAAAGGAAGTTTGTCGTAGTTCAGCCTCATATTGGTGTACCAACTCGGCCTCAGCTGTTGTTTACCTGTTTTATCTATTTCCCTATGAGCCATACTTAACCTAGCCTAGACTAAACCAAACTAACAATGTGAACCATCCTGTTTGTGTAAAATAGGAGGGAAAGTTTTTTTTTTGTTCGTGGGAACGAATTCGTACGGTCATTGGGGACAAAATATTACTACTAAAGGGTTAATTGGTTCAAATTTATCTTTTACGGTTAATAAGATTATTCACTAACCTCAAAGACTTAGGCATAATATTTTTATCTTTAAACACTAAACAAATAAATGAAGTTTGCAACCTTATTATTATGGTTTTGTTCTCAATCAACTAAGGTCAAATTCGCCTAAAAATTGGTCCTGGATATAGACTAAATAAGAACAACGCCTCATTCAGCTGTACTAATATTCTCCTTATTGCTTGTGTGAAGGAAAACAATTTCACGTTCATCTCATTTGGCAATACATCAGAGAAGTTTCTTGAAACATCATGCTCCGTACTGAACAAACGAATGGCGTTCATTTATAACAAACTACTTCAACCCCCAACCTTAGTGTCTATCCCCGTGAAAACCCACGTTGATTTCTCTGCACGAGGGTAAAAAGGAAAATCTATATAGGAAGTTAAAACAACTCAATGAACCTAGTCACGTCGCTATCCTATTTCCAGCCAACTTTTCTTCATTACGTGTGTTTCTTTCCTCCTCATTCCCACGCAGGACTTATGAACTAGTGGTGGTGGTCAGTATACCACGAGAGAGAGAGAGGACGAGTGAGAGGTGGTCGGAGATGAAGGGGAGGAGGGAGAGAACGATGGAGTTGCACACGAACAGAACCAAGCACACAGATAAAAAAATATATAACGAAATATAAAAAATGCTACTGTAGGAGAGGTTAAAAAATAACCCATAGGAAGAAAATGTTGCTGTAGAACGGGGCGCATCCTGTGTAGCGTATCTCTCTATTTTTTAAGGACTGGATGAGGTTCTTTGTTCCTTCCACGAAACAAGCGATAATGCTTCGTCACATTAGAAATTAGAAGGTAATACATACGATTTTTTTTATTGAATGTTTAATGCACATTCTCTAAAAACAAGATTAATATTTACAATCTAAAATTTAATTTCCCTTGAACTAACAAACACACTAGGAAACACTCAAATATTGATAAAATAACTTCATATATATCGAACCTGATCGGTGGACACAAGTACTAAGGCATCAGTCTCGTCTTGTCTGCACGTTACGGGGAAGTCAGGGTTATATTTTTATTTTATTTATTTGAGGTATTTAACGTGCACTTTTTGAACTGACAGATTATATAAGCTCACGAGATAGTCCACGAGCGAGAGTGAAAGAGCCTACCAATTTCGTCAGGAAAGGTATTTTCACATAACTTCCGTGGTTCTTTTACATACCATTGTCGACATGGAACCGACTGCTTTACATCCCCATCCAGAAGAAGTTGCGTTACGGAATTTTATCGCTAAAGAAAAATCCGTCCACCCTGGTTGGGGTTGAACCCACGAATATCAGCTCCTGAGGCGAACAATTTACCCCAAGACCACCAAGATCGACGTCAAGGTTAGAGTTCCGGCCGGATGTACTTGTATTATATTTCCTTGAATAGTTTACCACCATCCCTCCATACAATTGCGTATGAATTTCATATATTATTATTATTATTATTATTATTATTATTATTATTAGCACCGCGTCTTACTACCCGTTCGGGTTATACGCACTTACGCTAATGTGTAATGGTAGGGTGATTGTGAGATGAAATGAAGGACCTACAGTTTAACGTGGAATCCGAACCACGGTGGAGGCCTGGCATTCCCCACATTCACAAGATGTCTTGTCAGAGGTGAAGGAAGGGTTTGGTAATCAGATAAATCTGTGCCGTGACCGAGGATTGAACCCCGGCCGCTAGCATAGAAGTCCGACACCTTACCCCTAGACCACCAGGTCACCCTTATTTCATATAAAATACACCTTACTCGTGACTACCCCATTTGTGTATTAATTTAGAAAAACATTCCAATAAATTGGTATCAAGGTTTGTTTAAATCTTACGAAGGATTATGACTTGCAATATTTGTAGTGTGAAAATTGTTTTAAACAAAGCCACGAATATATTCAAAAGTAAGCAAGTTATGATGATTGAAGATTTTTTAAATTATAAATTTTGTTTGGAGCAATTATTACACTAAAAACATTGTAGTACCTATAATTGAACAAAGTTAACGTTTACAGAGAGGATGGGGGTACTAGAGTTGGTTTTACATATTTTATTTTATTATATACTCTCAACGATAATGCAAGTTTATTTCCTCACAATTACCCTTAATTTATTTTCACCTTAGATTATATCAATATGTTGATAGCATTTTTATTGTTTTTGTGCATCGCATCTTACTACCCACCCGTGTTATCTTAATATCCACACTGATGGTGTAAATTTGAGGAAGGTAAAATTTAGAGGAAATTCAGCCATATTTGCCTGGTTGGAGAGTGAAAGACCCTTAAGAAAAACCACCGTAAGTACACCCAACAAGAATTATAACATCGATCTCCCAGTAATTGGCTGTCTTGTATACTGGAAATGGGACGCACTAGACAAGGGTTTCTAACTTTAAAGTACCCGAGGGCCACAATCGACTCCACTAATTTATTGGCGGGCTGCATCCTAATCGTATAAATTTTGTTATCTTATGCAAAAAAACAACAGGTATTTAACTGTGAATTAAGTAAGAAGTGGTAATTTAAACATGTTTAATAAGGTACTGAACTAATTATCCGACCAAACTATATACTATCTTTGATACGCCAATATATTACAGCAGATTTAAGGAATAAATTAAACCTATATATCATTTTAAGGTGCGGCAGAAGGGAGCGCGAGTAATTTTTCAGTTTTTATAGAATTACATATTTTTAACCAAAATAAATCAAATATTTCTCCAGTAGCAATGTAGTGTTTAGTTTTCTACACATACTAATATCAACAAATCTTGAATATCTGTAAAGTGTGTCTTGGAATGTTGACAAAACACTTTATCTTTATTTAAAATGTTTTGACAAAATTCCAGGACACCCTTGACAGATACTCAAGATCTGTTGATATTAGTATGTGTAGAAAACTAAACTCTACATTGCTACTGGAGAAATATTTGATTTATTTTGGTTAAAAATATGAAGAAGGGAGCGCGAGTAATTTTTCAGTTTTTATAGAATTACATATTTTTAACCAAAATAAATCAAATATTTCTCCAGTAGCAATGTAGTGTTTAGTTTTCTACACATACTAATATCAACAAATCTTGAATATCTGTAAAGTGTGTCTTGGAATGTTGACAAAACACTTTATCTTTATTTAAAATGTTTTGACAAAATTCCAGGACACCCTTGACAGATACTCAAGATCTGTTGATATTAGTATGTGTAGAAAACTAAACTCTACATTGCTACTGGAGAAATATTTGATTTATTTTGGTTAAAAATATGTAATTCTATAAAAACTGAAAAATACTTGCACTCCCTTCTACCGCACCTTAAGTTCTATGGATTTTTTCCTCAAAAGTCAAAACTTTCTGCTTATCGGCTAAAAATATCAATTTTACTACAGTAGATTAATTTTCCAAGAAACGTAGTGGGGAGCGAAAAATGGCATTGCAGGTTGCCAGTTGGAAACCCATGCACTATACCATGTGACCACTGATACTGACTATAAGTTTGTTAAAATATGTACACATTAAAAATTAAACAATATATGGATAGTTTTTATGCGAATCCCTAGCACCATAATATTAAACTATATAGTCCTGACGTGGTAAAAAATGGTCGAGGCCTTGAGATACTGACTCTGCCCCAACCAACTATTGAGTTAATTTGTTTCGAATACCAGTAGGTTAGAACATTTTGAACTCTTATGAGTTAAAATGAGCCATTACAAGAGAGATTCGGATTTCACTAAAATGTGATATCAGCAGGGCCCGAATTTTGATGACATGTTCTATTTTTTTTATACATTACAAACACTGCTCATGTCTATATTAAATATGTTAATAATTCCCTGTATGTGGAAAAGTATATTTTATAGGTCATCTTTAGTCATTTTGGATATTTAGGACCTAATTCAATATTTTAAATAATTTTTTAGTCATTATTTGGCATTTTTGTTGAATAAAATCAATGTTTTGAAAATTCATCACAACATTTAAACATAATATTTTTCACCACATAGTTTTTAGATGGAATTAATAGTGTAGGCTTCAAATAAACTTCTTAAACTTTTAATTTTGAGGTCGATAAATCCCCACTCCACGTGAAGTATTACAATTAAACTGAAATACAACCAATTTACAAAGGACTTGTCTCTCTACCTATGTGTTTATTCTTTCCGAGTTTTGGCTTGGAATTTTTTAGAATTTTTAATGTAATTTTATCAGTCTTTTTTTAATGTTTAAGCCATCAAAATACAAGCTCTGGTTATTAGTTGCTTACGCTCATATTAAAACTCCTGAAAATGAAATACAATGATTTTAAAATGTCAAGGCCTCGTTCCACAATACTTTTAATCCCTGGCCTTGTTTGCCATTGCCAAGTGGTTAGGCAGCTCTTCGTTCTTAAAGGCTCTACAGATTGCGTTCCCGCAAGTCGCAGCGCGAGACGAGGAATCTCAGAGCAATCCGATTTGCAGGCACACACAGCACATCCTGAAGTGGTTACAAAGGTCGACTCTAGGCCCAGAGGACTATAGTTTGATCTCGTCATCTTCTCGAAATGAATGAGATAAAACTGATATAAAATACATTATGACGAAATAATTACAAGTTGTAAAACATGAAGATAATGTTCAAAACTCAATGAGAGCCAGTCAACAAACTATAATTCAAATAAATGAATTTTAAGTGTTAATTTAAATGATTTTTACTTTATACGTGTGCAAATCCCAACTGGGTGTAATGAAGGTAATTTTTACTAAATGGTTTTACATTCTCCCTTCGCGCAAATGGGTATACATTTCTAGTAAATTATACCCATTAACCGTATTAACCGTAAGAAAAATAGACCTTCTTCACCCATATGCATCTAGTGTGGTTAAATTCGGATAGCTCAGACATTTAGTAAGAAGCAGTGGCAAAATAAACACTGTCACATCTTGTGGATATTTCCATTCAATTTAATGTGTGCACAGCCCCTACTTCAAAACTAAATTGCGACATAAATGAGGATACAATTCAAACAATAATTTAAAGCAAACAATCAAAGCATTGCTAAAAAAAACCCTAAGATTCTCATTAACATCCAATATTCCGTCTGGAAAGTTCTGCCGATCTTGTCGGATGTTTTAATTATCTCAGTGAAATTACGCGACCAAGACAGAGGCCCACCATTGGCCATGTAATTGGCGAGTGAAAAACAGAACTGAAATTACATCAAGAACTGGTGCTTGAGTATATAGTAAGTACAGTTATCATGATATACATATGGATCCAAACAGAAAATAAACATAATATAGAGAAAATATACAATCTCTGAATTTGGTTTTCTTTTATTGAATTACTGCTTGTTTCAAGCGCTTAGGATGGGGAGGACGCAAGAGCCAATTAAAGGCAGTTTTTCTTTCAAGTTTTTATAAACAAAATTCTTTTTTGGCTAAATAAAACTTAACATTTCTTCATTAAATGAGGTTATAATTTATTTATGACGTAGAAAATTTATTTTTATATATTATATGTATAGACTGATGTTGGTAGGAATAATAGTATGTTAGTTACTTAAGACTGGACTAACCTTTTCTCAAATGTTAGAGCTGAACAGTACGGTAGTGACGGGTAGACACATAAGATACCATTAACGTCATAAACTCTATCTTAAAAATTACTGAAAACATATGGAAGAAGAGAAAATAAAAAATATAGTAAAGGCAAGTCTAATAAGGGTGAAGAAGAAAAAAGTAATTAAAATGAAGATGACAAGATGAAACATGAAAGCCAAAACCTCTTAGAATGGTAAACGTCTTATTGGTCGCGTCCCTTCACAGAAAGGTCACTAAAGGTCCCCCTCCCAACCCCACCGACGACCAGGTCACGACTAATAACGTTCCTGAAATAATTCCAAGACGATAATAAACATACTTTTACTTTATCTTTACTAATTTATTTAATAACGTATTAGATTTAGTAAAACTAGTCTAATTACTAGAATTGTTTTATTTTATTTATAACTTTACTTTGTATAAAACATGACATGAATTACAAATTTTAAATTATGCAATTCTTTAAAAGATAAATTTTACCTTACAGTCCTTCCACATTATTATTTTAACAAGGTTATTAATATAATTTACTTACCTACTCTTCATTCAGTTTAATAATGACAAACCTATATTTTTTTCCTCTTTACACTTAAATATAAATTTCTATGACCATACTTCCCCACACGCAAATCTTTTTCTAACCATTTCAGAGACGTTTTCATATTTTAAAAAAAACCTCATAATAATCACTTTCTTATTTTATATTTTCTACATACACACTCCACAATATGGTTCTCAGTAAAACTTGTAAATAAATACTATCCATGGAAGTGGAATGTTTTTCCGATTTTCCCCTGACACTTGACACATCGTCGGTCAGGGAATCCTACACCCAAACAGTCAGGCTAAGCCATAAACTAATTAGGCATAGCGAGGAAAGAACGGAAGCAAAATAACCTATGTCACTCTGCACTCCAAAACAAGGTAGAGTCACCATCGATTAATCTAATTTTTCTTATCTTTGCGTTGTGACAATAGTGGCAAATGATAGTAATAATTTTAGGAAATTGGTAGAATTTGAACTAATTTTTCTGATAATTAAAATTAAGGAGAAATATTTGAGTTCTATAATTTTCAATACATAAGAATATAGTCAAATTGGGACATATATTATCGATAATTTAAAAAATTTGTTATAAAAATTGACAACATATAATTAAAATTACTATTTCTAATTGCAAGATACAAAAAAAAATGTATCTGTATCTTTATTCATTATCATTACATTAGATTAGAAAGAAGTGTCTGCGTAATGACTTTCAAAGTATAGGTTAGCCCCCTCTTAAGGTTACTAAAACTATTTTAAAATATATTCATACATCAAGTCGTGCTATCTACAGCTGCCACTTTTAATAGGTATTATCACTACCTATAAAAACCATAAATAAGATAGTAAAATGTTATCAAAGTTGGTCGCAAAGAAATATGTTTGAATATTCTAAACTGTTCTTCCAAGCAATTTCAGCGTATATGTATATTTAAGTGAAAATAAAATGTTATGGTAAAAATCAACGACTCCCAATATTCAAGATATATTGTGATTGCAATATGCTTGGAATTACACTAAATCTAGCTAGGAAGTTGATATTTTAATTTAATTTTACCAAAAAAGGATTTTTCCTATAAAAACTGAAAAAAAGACTGACCTTAGTTAACTTCTACACCACCTCATGTTGAAGAGATTAGAAAAATAATTAACATGAGCAGAATAAATCACACAGTAGGCTTACGTTCTGTGCGTAGAATATAATTATCTTCGAGCCACAGTGTCTTGGTGGTGATACCACTTTAAAAGTGCAACAAATGAAGTTTGTGGATTAAACTACACCCGATATCATCGCTGAGAAACCGCAGCTCTTATGGAGAAAATATTTATCTTCGATCTCTCTCAGTTAACTATTGCCAATCTCCTCAATTTCAGTTATGTCAGAAGGTGGGTGTTGGGGGTAGGAAGAATCTAATGGCAACCTCAATTAACCAGCGCTGCGAAAATTGTCTTATATTTAAGGTGATGTTGACTACACAAAAACGAAGGAATGACAACGCAGACTCCCAATTGTAACCACCCAGCTCCCTCAGCGATAATATCCAGTGTAGCTGGAGGCAGAAAGTATCGTCTTTTATGATTTTCCGGTCATTTTGAGGTCAGTACCTAACTGCTTTTCCACTTTTTCTCTATTAAAATGCCGGTAAAATTCATCTAAATTTTACCTTCCTCATACTTGTTATATAAGTGTAAATGTGCAAATAATTGGGTGGGGTAGTAAGGCGCATAGAACGTCAAAAATTTTTTTTTTTATTCCTCAAATTTTCAAATACTCTTGTACGTAACTATCTAATAAAGCTATCTTTCCTCGTTCTTCAACTTGGGACCAGCTTTCTAATCAGGCCCCTCGCTTGTGAACTGACTCGCTAATCAGCGTCACCACGACGCCAAGAGGAGTAAGAGGGTGAAGGGGAGGGGTACAGATGTGTCTCTCACTGTCGTGACACGTGAGAGAGTGAGTGTAAGTTACACGTTCACAATATATACGTAAAGAAACTGACATACCGTCTCGACTAGGTAATGAATCCTCCATTGCTCGTTCGACGCCCATTGAGGGCATTTCAAGTGTTTGACGATATTTTGAAGCACGGTCCTGAGAGAAATCAACAGACATGAAAAGTGGGGTGGGAGGGAGGACCTTTAACGCAATCATGACCAGTTCAAGGATTTTTCTTTTATCGCTACGTCCTACTACCTCTACAGGTTATAAGTATATATAATACTTACTATAGAGCGGGGATAAGGAAGGACGCATTTTATAGATAATATACCCGTATTTGCGTGGAAGGAGAGTGGGAATTAATTTAGGAAAAACTACCCTCAGTAGATCCAATAGGGATTCGAACCCTGGTCTCTCCGTCTCAAGATGTGATAACTATATTTATTATTTATTCAAGTTATCATCCTCATACCTAATTAATACGTTCAACAACAAGGTTATTATATTAATGCATTGTTAAAATGGGTGAGTATCGAGAGGTTAACTTGGAGAAAAGGTACCCGCATTATCATAGAGAGGAGATAGGATAAAACGTTAATAATAAATTACAAATGGAAAACAAGCGATGCACCCGGCTGAGATTAGAAGCTTAACTTCACTTCCCCTCTCGAATGGTATTCTATTCTATTACGGGCTTGACTCCTTAAACCGTGTGATTATAGATTCGGTTATGTAATATTATATGTGTTGCCCTAGGTGTTAGAGTGACAGCCAATCGCATATTGTTATCTGTGTGATTATAAAGTGTACTTAAAATAACTCTAATAATAACCATAATGAATCGGATTACTTTATTTATTTGAAGTATTTAAACGTGCACTTTTTGAACCGGCTGATTATATCAGCAGACGAGAATTTCTAAGAGCGAGAGTGAAAGGGCCTACTAATTTTGCCGGGAAGGTATCTTCAATAGATTCGGGACTGGTGGCTTTACTTCCACTCAGAAGTAAGTTGTGCTACGGATTGTTATCGATCAAGAATAATCAGTCAATCCCGGTTGGGTTTAAACTCACGAACAGAATCTGATTGGAAGGATATTTAATAAAGAATGCAGTAGGTGACCTGGTGGTCTAGGGGTAAGGTGTCGGACTTCTATGCTGGCGGCCGGGGTTCAATCCTCGGTCCCGGCACAGATTTATCTGATTACCAAACCCTTCCTTCACCTCTGACAAGTTATCTTGTGAATGTGGGGAATGCCAGGCCTCCACCGTGGTTCGGATTCCACGTTAAACTGTAGGTCCTTCATTTCATCTCATAATCACCCTACCATTACACATTAGCGTAAGAGCGTATAACCCGAACGGGTAGTAAGACGCGGTGCTAATAATAATAATAATAATAATAATAATAATAATAAAGAATGCACCAGAAATCGCTTAAAAATAGAATTATTAAATCATATCTGATAGTAATTAATCTTCGGTACACCTTAGGAGCAGGGGCGGATTTACGACTCTGTCGCCCATTGGCACTAGATAATTTGCCGCCCATTTTTCCTACCTTTCTAACCTTCTAAATCCCCGTTTCCCCCCTATAACCCCTTATACACCGACACATATATACCACATAAACAAGTGTTATCTGTGAGGTGAAAGATAAAAAGGGCTTACATTATTTTATTATTTGTCATAGTGAGGTTTTAAAAGTAGTGAGAATCCAAGCAAAGACTTATAAAATATAAATAAATACTCTTATACTATCACAACACACAAATTCAAATTATTAAAAAAAATCGCGTTGATTTCTGCTGAGTGAACTGGTCAATAATGCCAGACAAATATATTTTATCCAAGAAGTGACCTTCAATTAAGACAAATGTCAGTGAATTAAGGCGATACTCTGTCATGTTGGTACACAGATACAGCAAATCACAACAATCACACACACGACGAAGCCATACAATTAATTTAACTGGCAGAAAAAGATATGTATTTTTTTCGTCATTCAAAATTTGTAGCCTCTAAAATCTGCCACCGTAGGCACATGCCTACTAGACCTATGTGTAAATCCGGCCCTGCTTAGGAAATAATATGGATCAAGTTTCTGCCTCTCGCGTCAGAGTCAAGCACGCCAGTCGAACACACTGGCGCTTTGCGTGTCTTCTCAATATATATATATATTTATTTTTTTACCTGCTCTTACTACCCATTCAGGTTGTACGCATGTGTATTAATTACGCTAATCTGTTGGGATAAGGGAGGTTGAATTTGAGGAAGTGTACTCGCAGGTTATATATATATGATAAATACTCTAATGGAGTGGGGATGAGGAAGGACGCATTTCATAGGTAATATACCCACATTTGGGTGGAAGAATGGAAAACAATTTAGGAAAAACCACCCTCAATAAACCCTACCGGAGTTCGAATTGAGATATAACCATCGTCGGCAGTCTAGTCCATTACGACAGTGACGCCTTAGACCATGCAGCCACAAAAGCGGAATGCCACACAAGTGATTAGGAAATTTACTACATAGAATACATAGAAATCTAGCCTTTTAAATAACCTGTATAATTAGGCGTTGTGAGGGTTCAAATCCTGGGTGGGTGTACTGAGTTTTTTTTCCCGGTCTTCTCACTAGATATTCGACCTATGAACTGGAGTGGGTGTTCGTTCCCACAGTGTTGTTTCCCTTCTCCCCGGGAGAGGGCTAACTCCACACGCGTTATCCTGTTTAATCAAACTTACTAGTGCTAAAACTATATTTGGTAGCCAGCATACGAGCGTTAAACCGTACTGAAATAAAAACCTATCCCAATAAAATGTAATAAAACTGCAAACAAATTTGTTAAGTTTTCCAATAGAAAAACTAAATTAAAGTTGAGACATGATAGATAGTGAGTGAAATAGAAATTCGTCGCTGAAAGCTTTTTTGCTCGCATTTTCATTACGAATAAGAGAAGAGTGGGCCCTTCTCACCTCTCCTATCTTTCCCAACGTGCGTGCCTTGAAGAGAGAGAGAGAGAGTTCCGTGTAGGGCCGGATAAAGCACGCCAGCCAGGCGGAGTACCAGGAGACAATAGGCAGCCAAGAGGTTGCCGACTGGCTCAATGTGCATGTTCTATACTCTGTGCTAAGTACTTACACACTTCACCTCCTGCTTTATTTAGTAAAACAATGTTTTGCGCTTGGGAATTAAAAATTTTATTTAGGTCTTTATCATGCAGATAATAATATTAGTAACTAAAATAAACTTTGGAAATTAAGTAACGGTGCAGAGCCGTTTTCAGGGATGTATGACACTGTAAACTAAATAAAGTTGAAAAATGACTCCTGGACATGGGAATCAACCTCTATCCTTTGGCCTGGATAGAGATGTGAAACGGAAAATTTTTCTTATATTTTTTCCGGAAAATTTTCAATTATTATTTCTGTAAAATAATTTCAACTGATTAAATGGAACTATAATGTAAATGATATATATCCCAAATGTCAACGTTTATACTTAAAACGAGTTTCTCCGGAGGTTCTTAACACCAGAAACATAATCAAACGAGCTTCGGTGACCGCACGGTATAACACGCTACTCTTGAAATAGACAAGACTGCCGATGGCAAGGAGATTGGTGTTCGATACCAATCGGTTGCACTGAGGGCGGTTTTTCCTAATAGTTTTCCACTCTTACGGGTGTAATTCCACTAAATTCAACCTTCCTCATCCCTAACACATTAGAGTAATTAGTACATAGGTCTACAAACCGAACGGGTAGTAAGACTCAGTGCTAAAAAGAAAGTAGTAAAGAAACAAATGAATGCGAGTCTTTTTCGACCCGTAATGTTCATAAATCATACTTAATTTTTTATCATCAATAAGTTAACTAAAATAATTTTAAGGTTGGTGTCACCTCCCGCGTCGCATCAGTGGAGAAGGGCGTGGTCATAGAGCTATTGGTAAGGGTCACCCTAAAGTCCGTTCACCGTAGGAATTGTTTTCTGAAAGGCTTTTTTCCTTACCAGAAACCTATTATATAGTAGGATATTGGTAGGAAAAAAGACCTTCCAGAGAGTAATTCCTACCGTGAATGGCGTATACATTCAAGGTCGACCCAGGAGAATGTTGATTGTTGGGCGCCACTTCGTTGATGATAGTGAGTCTGAACATTAACGAGGAAATTCGTTCAGTCACCAGATGTAGATATGAAGATCAACACTCCCCCTCGTAAGGTAGACCAGGACAAATAAGGGACCTCTTGGTCAGGGATAAACTGCTTGGAAGGCAATGAGGTTCCCCATTAAACCAATAGGCCTTCATGGGTTTACCATGATCACATCTGCCATACCTGATAATTCCTAATATAGATGAAAGTTATCCCAACCCCGGAAAATGGGTCCCTGGGGTCACTGTAATAGTTAAAAAAAACAAATATTGTTCAATAAGCCAGGAGGGCTTACAAAAAAAAAAT
>CABFVZ010003039.1:36644-60717 GCA_902151445.1 Timema monikensis
TATATATATATATAATATTAATAACATGAAGAGCTTTTCCATCTGCCATGAGGGTCGCGAAATATTTACCACACGGAGAAGTCTAAAATATAAAACTTAGAAACCTCTGTGCATAAATATGTGAACCTCGAAGCGAAAGTTTTAAAATTTTGATTAGATTTTTTTTAATTAATTAAAAAAAAATGAAGAAAAAAGATATTGACGCTGCGAGAAAGCTTTACTGCCACATTTAAAACAATTTGTGATGTAGTTTTATCACCATGTAAGTTTGGTTGCCATGGAGAATAAACAAGAAGAGAGTGGTATCTACAACAAACTCTTCTTCTCATGTCAACGTAATATATTAATTTGTTAAATGTTGTGATTTATTTCTAATAAATAGGTTTTTTGTATTAATATGTTTTTTAATTGTAACCCTTTTTATGTTTTACCCTTGTACCTTATCTCGTTCTTGCTGTAATTTAGCTTACCACGTGGAGGGTGGCAACTATAGCGTATCTGAAGATAATCTTAACTAAATACCCCGTAAAGAATGACACATTGAAGAATTCGGAGATGTTTCCTCATTGACATCTCAACGAAATACAGAAACACGAGTTACCCCGGAATGTTATCCATAAACATCCACTAATACGCTCTTATTCTCTGTTATTTTTGTAACTCAAATATCTCTGTTTTAGATAAAACATTGTAATTAACATGTTATTTTATTTACTATACTTATAATTCACTTTAAGTACATACTAAAATATAATAAAGCTTGTAGTCAGACCTCGACAGGTCCGTCCTCTCTGACTTAACAAACACAAAGACATGGTGTCACCTCCATGAGATGGTCGGGTGGATCCTTCCATTCTTAGTAAAAAATAAATGGTACGGAACTCTGCACGAACTTTCTCGCTCTATCGTTTAAAAAATGGAGATATTTACTCAAAATTCGTAATATATTAATACACTAGCGACCTCATGAACAAATTGTGCTACACATACGTAAAACATTTTTTGACTCACGGTTTTAAATTCTATAATTTTATTTTTAAAGTATTAACGCTTTCATTTGTAGTTTGGACCAATAAAAAAATATCGATATTGGGTATCCAAGGGTCAACAATTCGTATTAAAATTTTGACTTCCGGTTAAAATTTTCGGCATTTTATTTGAGGATGCACATCTTATGGTTATTGCATTTCTATTAAATTCCTCATTTATAAATTTTGACCAATAAAATAAATAATTATTAACTAATCAGTCTAAGATGAGATAACTCATTGCTGTACCAGAAGCGGATCCAGGAATGAGGCGTGGGGTTTGGGGGGAGCGAGACCGACTTCAAGAAATTAAACCAATTAAATCCATTTTAAAGTCACTACTAGTTTTATTGTAACGTAATAATATTTCACTAACCAAATTTAATGATTTTTAATTGTTATTGGTAATATTATTAGATGATTATATACGGTAATGATTATTAATACTTAAATCAATCACATTAAGTATTAAAATAGTGAAAATGGGCATTAATGAAACTACCCAAATTTAGGTTGCGTGCCTCTCACCTTGTTGCTCAAACATTGTTTAAGTTTAAATTTATTTTATCATTTTTATTATTACTATTTCAATTATTAATTCCCAAACAAAGATTTTTAAAATAATTTATTTTTAAATAACGTTTTCAAACAAAATCTTTGAATAGTAACACACACATAACGTGCTAGTATGGCTTAGTGGTAAATTTTCGATTTAGAATGAGAAATAACTTGCTATACTATAGAATGGATTAAAGTTCGATTGTTCGAAAATCTGAATAATTCCATATATTTTGTATAATTGATTGAATAGATAAAAAAACTATTTATATAATAATTGTTATAATGTTTACACTTATTTCCTTCTTAATAATAACTATTTGTTGATGTTCTTGTTATTTGCTTTTAATAAATTTCAATACTAATCGCAAATTTCGAGCTATACCCTTCATTCATCATTCTCAAGCTTAGCGCTGCGTTGAAAATTTACTTAAAGATTAACTCTAAAATTTGGAAGTATTTTTATGTCAAAATTTCTTGAGGTGACCCCTCCCACCTCCCCTTCACAAGAAATCTTGGATTCGCTGTGTTGTACAAACATTTTCCCTAAGAGGTTAAAGTAAAAACAACATCAACTTCTTGAGACACTTACTTATTTGCTTACTCTATGGCATTAGAAAATGATTTCGTTTAAACTTAAGTAGTATATCTTCCCAACTAAAGCTCACCAAATTATATCAATATATTTGCCGATATCTCAGAAACTATTTTCGTTATTAGTACTGCTAATATATTTTTGACTAACCACTAATTGTTTCTGCTGTGATACTCTTCTTTATTTTTTATTCGCACCAACAGACAAGAGTTCAAAATATTGAGTATAGAAAATTTTTAACTTAATCTTCAAATGAAATGTCAGCTCTTAGAACCTGTACATATTATATCTCTATTTTGACATTATGTATTACTCAGCCTACCTTCACATTTTGTATCACAATTTAAACCAATAAATTATTAATATTTAAGCAAAATTTAAATTTTGTTACCATCCCCTGTGGTAATTTTATATACTAAAAATAACACAGATTCTTTATGGATTCCCCTTGCAAAGAACGGGTATACCAGCTAATATATATATATATAAGCTGGTATACCCGTTTTTTAGAGTATATATATATATATTCTAAGCTCTAATGTAGCATTGGCTATCAAAATATATCTAACCTGCGGGTACAGGATAAGTAAGGAAATCCTTCAAAATTCACAAACATTAATTTTCTGAAAAAGGTGGATTTTGGATACATTGTAATAAAAATAAAAGAGGAAGTGAACCCGCATTTGCGTGGAGGGAGAGTGGAAAACCATTTAGGAACCCCCTCCCCAAATTCACCCAACCGAGATTCGAACCTCGATCTCCCTGTCCTCGGCAGTCGAGTTCAACACGACTAGCGCGTTAGCTAACTAGGCCACCGAGGCGGGTCATATTTAAGTTAAAAAATAAAATTAAAAGTCTTACTAAAAAGTTAATATAAGGAAGAATAGGACCGAAAATAGTTCTTGCATATATTTATAGCTACAGATAATTTCAGATTTAAAAATAACCTTTCCAAAGGTTTGATTGTAAGAGTTATAATCTATAATCTGTGAAGTGCATGGAGATGCTGTGCCAGAAATACTTTACTTCAAATTGATTCTAAACAAACTAAACTGGGTTCATAAATCATCCAAACATACCTAATCACGCCATTTTCTCTCGGGGTAGGCAAGAAACTGTGAATATAGCTTTTAAAAAAAACTTCGTACTTGATCCATTCTCACTAACTTTCTCCACACTTCCCTATCCTTGCATACTCACTTCGCTTCAACGACATCCATATACTGACTCTTACAGGCTCATCATACTCAAATTAAATCACAAACGTCAATCATTTACCACTGAAATTTCAAGAAGAATTCGCCGAGTTAGCAAGTGACACAGGTTTAAAACTTGGGTACCCTAAGAAATTGTTAAATGAATTTTGGCTTGGGATTAAAACAGAACTTCCAACAATTTCTGAAAAGGCCCTAAACATACTTCCGCCATTTTGTACTACGTATCTATGCTAAGCGACGTTCTTAACATTGAAGATTATAAAATTAAATTATCGGTCAATTTTGAAAAACGTTGAAGATACTCTACGTCCTTCAGTATCAAATATTTAGCCAAGATCTAATTCTATATGTCAAAATAAACAAGCCCGTCCATCTTTAATAAATGGTAAAATAATATGTATAGCAAAGAATTGTTTTAAATATTTTTTTATAATTTATTTTCAGTATCGGTAAATGTTTGATTTATATACCTATATGCCTGGAGTCCCGTAAAAATAAAATGGGTGAAAAGGGGTCAAGAATGGAAAAAAAGTTTAAGAATACCTGATAAACAACTAAGTACAAAAGACCCGCCTCGGTGGCGTAGTTGGCTAACGCGCTAGTCGTGTTGAGCCCGACTGCTGAGGACGGGGAGATCGAGGTTCGAATCTCGGTCGGGTGAACTGCGGGTGGTTTTTCCTAAATGGTTTTACACTCTCCCTCCACGCAAATGCGGGTTCACTTCCTTTAGTTCAACTTTCCCAATTTCTAATCCATTAGCGTAATTAGTACTTAAAGCGTATAACCCGAACGGGTAGTAAGACGCGGTACTAAATAATAATAAGTACAAAATCTATGATTTAAAACCTTTGGCATTGAATAGTAGAAATTAAATTATAGTAAACTTTCTTTCAAGAACAGCTGAAAATTGAACACAAATAACGTATTTATGAGTGAATATCCAGTTTACCGTTCCTTTACCGTCCACTCATCGCGAAAAACCCCAAGGATAACTCGCGAAGATCCATCTCACTTAACTACATTCATAAAGAACATAACACACGCAGAAGCGAGAAAAAACCGAAAGGAGAGAAAAATATTTCAAGTTGTGCAGATAAAATTATTCTTGTATAAAGGGTGAAAAAGGGAGTTACCAACATAACGCACATAACACCGATTTAGGTTTCCAATACATCAACTTTTTAATTTTAAGAATAAAAGTCTCATCACCAAGGGGAAAAATATATATATATAAATAAACAGTATATGTATTTACTGTTCATAAATATATATTTACTATAGTAAAATATATATACTATTCGTAAACACTAATGCCCTTAATGGCTATAAAATGTCTTTAAAAACATGTAGAGTAGAAATCATAATTATTAAACCAATGGTGGTCCAGTGGTCTCGTGCGGCAGGCTAACAAAATACTGAATATTCTATGCTGGGTGGTTTTGCAACCGGTATTGTATCACTGTATTTTTCCTAGCCTCTTTCCGCACTAATGCAGACAAACTTCCTCCACCGCATCCTCTTAAATCCTTCTCCTCATATTAAGCCGTTTAAATAAACCTCGAGTTAAAACCAGCTACATAAAGAACCAATAACTCAAATGAATAGAGATAATAGTTATGGTTAAACGCACCAACATTTACAATGATAGAGAAATGGTTAATAGAAAATTCATCTCCCAAGTTTGCCAGATCGAGATTCAGACTAGAGTCCAGAATTCTCGAGAAGGAGTCAGACACGCCAAGCTAACTATATTCCGATGATGTAAGGTAAGTTTGTGAAGGGAAGAGTTATAACTAGAACCTGGATTTTTTTATTTAATTATATAGGTGTTTGCATCTTCCCAGATAAAAATGTGAAAATCCAAATGTTGGCAAATTAATTTGTTTGGGAATGCATTTTTAGTTTTAGTTTCACATGTCTTACTATTATTATTATTATTATTAGCACCGCGTCTTACTACCCGTTCGGGTTATACGCACTTACGCTAATGTGTAATGGTAGGGTGATTGTGAGATGAAATGAAGGACCTACAGTTTAACGTGGAATCCGAACCACGGGGGAGGCCTGGCATTCCCCACATTCACAAGATGTCTTGTCAGAGGTGAAGGAAGGGTTTGGTAATCAGATAAATCTGTGCCGGGACAGAGGATTGAACCCCGGCCGCCAGCACAGAAGTCTGACACCTTACCCCTAGACCACCAGGTCACCATTAGTCTTACTGAATTCCTAATATTTTTTTGAAGATATTATATACAATTATATATTTTGCGTGTTTATTTTATTTTTGTATTATTTTTATGCCCTTCTTGGGGAAAATTCTTTTAAATGATGTAACACTAATTTTAAGGCAGCCTGTATTTTCCTAAAGGAAAGTATCCAATGGTGGGATGGCATAAAACAAAGCCCAAGGCAAGTATGCTGGCTCGTCAGCGAGGATTACAGTTGCTGTACCGTAGCTTTGTGTCTGGCGTTTCTCGTCGTGTACGGGGAGGGGGGTGGTGTTTGTTTTAATGTGCCATACCAGATAGTGTGACCTCGGCAGCACGTGTCTCGCATGGCGTTTCGGTTTGTAAACAAAGGTCGTAAAAACAATAATTCTTGGATTCGATAAGCTCATTTTCCAATATTTTTTTTTTGTCGGGAAAGGAAACGGATATAAATGGGCAAGGTAAAGGACCAATGACGTAAAAGGAAGCTAGAATCAATCAAGGACATGTAATTTGAAGTCGGTTACAATAATACCGTGCGTTAAACGATCGTTTGGAAAGCAAACAATACCAACCATATACAGTAGCCCCATGGCTTCTTTGGTGCTGACTGAAAGCTCACAGCTGACTTCTGACAATCAACATTTAGGTAATATACCTAAATGTTGATTGTAAGAAGTGACAGCTGATAAACACATGTTTTTGCAGATCATATGATTCGGTGTAGGGATACATACTTTGGTCTGGTAACGTTTCAAAGCTTTTAGCTGTAAGTCAGCACCAAAGAAGCCATGGGGCTACTGTATATACGTGTAAATGTAATATTAATACCGGCTATAAGAAGTATGCCATGAACAACAATTTAACCGCCAACCGAAAATAATTCTAGGAAACTGACTGTAAAAAATATTAATTGGTCTGATGGCCACTTGTTTTCAATAGGCCGGCAACAGTGGAGGTTTCTTTGAAAGTTTGCAGTGTTTGTATGATTTTTATAAAATCAGTGATAAGATGCCATTTATTTGAAGTTTTTAAATAATGGGCAGTTTAAGTGGTGTAAAACAAAGTGTTTTTTACTATTTCCTCCAGAAATTTGCAGACAAAAAATTAAATTTCTTTAAAAACTATATTTACGACTTTTTAACTTGGGGAAATAAGGATTTTCAATGCTACATATGTTCACATTATTACATATTTTAACTGATATTGCCACATATTTATGTACACATTTTGTAGCCTTGTAGGGTGACCTGGTGGTCTAGGGGTAAGGTGTCAGACTTCTGTGCTGGCGGCCGGGGTTCAAACCTCAGTCCCGGCACAGATTTATCTGATTTCCAAACCCTTCTTACACCTCTGACAAGACATCTTGTGAATGTGGGGAATGCCAGGCCTCCACCGTGGTTCGGATTCCACGTTAAACTGTAGGTCCTCCATTTCATCTCACAATCACCCTACCATTACACATTAGCGTAAGTGCGTATAACCCGAACGGGTAGTAAGACGCGGTGCTAATAATAATAATAATAATAATGTAGCCTTGTAGCTTAATAATACATACAAATCCGTGATTTAGTTATGACTTGGGTATGTTAAGGAGGCCGTCTACTAGAGCTCTAGGATGCGTTGCATATGTTTAGAGATATATTTTTATTAATATTTCTTACGACAAAATGAAGATGGAAGCTATCAGCATGTCCCCAAAAACTAAAAACATTATATTTCAAGTTTTATGGTTTTAAAAAGTTGTATAAAATGGCAGAATCAGATCATTTCTAACGGTGTTTTTAGTACGTAGAGCTCTCAGTTCTGTGATTTACGCAAGTATTTTATAAAATTGATCATAAAAGAAAATGTAAAGTTAGGCCAATAGAGGATTGTTTTAGTGGTTTAAAAGTTTCTGAACTGCCATCCCCGTAAGAAATGCCTAAGTAGGAGAGTATTTCACTTCAAGTAGGCGTCGCCTATATAGAGAGTATTATTTTTCAATAAAAGGCATTGACCTAAGTAGTTAACGTCATTTTAATTTTAACTTATTATTATTATTATTATTATTATTATTATTAGCACTTAATCTTACTACCCATTCGGGTTATACGCACTTACGATAATGTGTAATGGTAGAGTGATTGTGAGATGAAATGGAGGACCTACAGTTTAACGTGGAATCCGAAAGAGGCCTGGCATTCCCCACATTCACAAGATGTCTTGTCAGAGGTGAAGGAAGGGTTTGGCAATCAGATAAATCCGTGCCGGGACCGAGTTATGATATAACATAATACGCCGAAATATACCCATATCCTAAAAAGAACGAAAAATACTCTAAAAGGAAGAATAAGAAGGGTTTCCGAGTCATCAATTATTTTCCTTCTGGTGACATGAGTCGGGTAAACTTGGGGGAGAAAAGAGAAGGGTGAGGGATGTAGAAAGTCATCAGTAGAGATAGAGGGCGACACGGAGCATACCGAGTCAGTCCTGACAGTAAATTAATGCAAATGAGTTGTCATCCGTGAGGTTGGTCGTCTTGGAGAGAGAAACTCCACGTCACCATACGTCTGAATAAAAGACGCGATGGGAAATTATGTTAAAGGAGAAATCTTCACCTAGATACACACACATATATATCTATTTATATTTACATCTATTAAAAATAGAGTTCATTTTCCAAATGTGCACGTGCCCCGGTCCGAGGAACGACTGTTCCCAGAGCCCCAAGGTAATAATCTGAATTTTTCACTCTAGAGTAGAGGATATGGGGATTATTCCTCTGAAAGGGGTGGTAAATGAATTAACTGAAGGAAAACAAACTCTTAAAACAGACAGTGGGCGTTAATAATCCTTGACAAAAAAAAAAGTTGACATAACCTCACAAAATTCGGAACAAAATAGTTATACTTAAGAGAGGATAACAGAGTGTGGACAGAAGGTCGAAATAAGAACTTTGTTAAGAATTTAAATATTCGTTACGTAAGAACAATGGGGGTTTGGGAGGGAAATATTTTTAGCAAATTGAAGAAAACTCCAGTTGTTATGAATCTGAAATAAAATGCTTTATGAATGTCGAATAAGTTCTTACATTTAATTATACAACCGGCCCTGGCTGCTGACCTAGAGGTCCCGGGTTTGATTCTCGGCTTGTACCGGAGGATTTTTTTTTTATCAAAAGAGGAATAATTATCATGGCTACCAAGGTTTGGTTAATTAGGCTCACGTGTTTCCCAGGTTCCACACCCTCATACTCACTAACACCATCACCTCATCTCATCGGGACATAGAAAGAGCCTCCTTGGAAGTTATTTACGATTAATACATTCGGGTGTTCTCTGGGCGACGGTACATTAGTACTGGATAATATTTCCACAAATTGAGCTTCAGTTCGATCGATGTAACCCAGACAAACCATTATTATTATTATTTTACACCACATCTTAGTCCAAGCTATCAATTTTTGCATGCTAACACAAATGGAAGAGATATTATAAAGGTACATTTTAGATTAAATGCACCCATAATTTCACCGAGGAGGAGTGGAAAGCCATTAGTATTTAAAACACACTATACTGTTATTCAAGTCCCGACTTAACCTTCACAGGTAATAAGTTTATTGGGGGAGTAACGCCCTACTTTGTATTAAACAACCATATTTGGGTGTTACTTTATGAATGAAAAAACAACAACTACATCTTGAATCCATAATATTAACACACATACGCTTGTGGTTTTAGCAAAGCAATTTCTACAGCATTTTCAGCTAACGGATTAAGAATTTTTACATTTTCAAAGCTCGACATCATTACTAGAGAAATGATTGAAAGAAAAATACAATAGCGTCTTAAAAGAAAAAAGAAAGGAATAGAAATCTTTATGAATTGTGAGTTGATCACGGGGAGGTTTGCAAACTTCTGTTAGTTCAAAAAGGAATCGCCAAATAATAATGTTTAAAAAAAAATACTATAATTTAAGGCGCATAAAAATAAGTTTTAAATTAGAGTTTTTTAAGAAGTGAGTTTTTCTAATAAATTATAACACAATTTGAAACTTATAAAAGTTAATATATATAATAATCAACTTGCTTATATATTAGAAGCAAACTACTAGCTTAATATTCTTCAAAAGAATATAATTTTATCAAAGGAATGATTGCTTTTTGTAAAATAATGAGAAAACAAAATACGTTCCGGTATAGTAAATAATTTTATTATAAAACAGAATCTTACGAAGAATAAAATGCCATTAACATGAAAGTTCAGTTACACAGAGAGTCTTAACACCTTAAATCAATTGGTAGCAAGTCTGCTTATTGGACAAATAGGTACCTAGTTATTTTCCCGACAAGGAAAAAATAGGGTTATTTATTAAATTGGGGCTTCCCCTTGGATATAATAAATTTACCACCAAGGATTTGAATGTTATATCTGTTCTACATTAAATAAGTTTGTAAGTTGTGTACTCTATAATACAATTTAGAAAGTGCACGCTGCATACCGTACCCCAAGTAAGAAAACCTAAACGGGTATTACAGAAAGGGGTTCGAAACCTTAGCTTAGTCGGTAGCGTGTCTAATCATTGAGCTAAAGGAGATCCGGGTTCGATTCCTGGCATGGTCAAAAAACGTATCATTAGTGAAAGTGAATCTTACCTTTCACATTAATGAATTGACGGATGAGGGATATTAGGTGCTGTGTCTGTTCAAGATTTAAGCTAATTTATAGGTCGTGCACTGTTATAATCAATCGGTTCAGAAAATGCACGTCAAATGCCTCAAGTAAAATAATTAATTCAATAAACACAAAAAAAAGTCCTACGAATCAAAGAGTAGCAAATAAAATTATTTTTTAAATGTTCAACCATAGTGTAGTACAAGCATGATTTTACAATTTTGAGACCCACCTTAATGGGCACACAATCTACGGCGTCAGTATAGTATTATTTGTTTGGAACAATTAAAATATGTATAGATTGGTTCCATAATTGATTTGATGCTTAGCCGTCCATACAGTAGTTATAACTGGTGCGCGTTACTAAGTAATATTTTACTATACATAAGCCAAAATTGAGACAATATTTATATAATTAACTCGATATAGTTAACTTCCACCTACCAAGAACAAGAGCTTTAGAACGCATCAGTAGGTGTTTAAGCACATTAAAGATTAATTAATTACTATTTGAGTAGTTATAAAAAAAGTTCTTCTTAATGCGTATTAACTATATGCTCAGAGAATATAGGAAAAAAGGTCACAAACCAGCTTGTGTGAGCTATGTTTGATATGGAAAATAAAGTAAGTTATAAAAAAAGGAAAAAATATACCGACCTACATTCTAAACTTTTATAAACATGTTGCAATAAAAACACACGTGGAGAAGAGATCCAATATTTACATAGTGAAACTCAAACAAAATACCTTTCACAAATATTCCATATATTTGAATATACCATCGCTTTATTCCCCTTAGAAAAAAACAACTAATTTCCTATGCATTGTGTTTACTTACAATGGTGAAGGGGGTTTGAAATTAGGATTTGAGTTTTGAATAGTGGAATATTAATCCTTTTTTTTTCGTGCCGTTTGCTAAGTTCTGTGATAATGAGTTGTCGGTTTATAAACAAAACTAAATGTTTCGTGGGAGCTAGATGAAAATAATTGTGAATCGATGATTACTGCACCAGATCAAATTCGTGGTCTGTCAGAGAAGGACTCTCACTTTATTCAGTCACCACGGATTTACACAATGATGGAGATCCGAATGAGAGTGACGCTCGATCTTTGAACGGCACAAGATAAGGTTTGGCGCCGTCCCAAGTACTGAAATGACCCGTATCCGCTTCAGTGGCCGCAAGGTTTTAGGCGTCACTCTCATGTTATAATGTCCAGATGAAGAAGGGGAGATTGGGGTTCGAATCCCGGTCAGGTGTACTGAGGTAGGCCTCGATGCCCACATGGGTTTATGCGTTCGTCACACTCATGTTATTATTATTAGCGCCGCGTCTTACTACCCGTTCTGGTTATACGCACTTACGCTAATGTGTAATGGTAGGGTGATTGTGAGATGAAATGGAGGACCTACAGTTTAACGTGGGATCCGAACCACGGTGGAGGCCTGGAATTCCCCACATTCACAAGTTGTGATTAATACACTTCTTGTCAGAGGTGAAGGAAGGGTTTGGTAATCAGATACATCTGTGCCAGGATCGAGGAATGAACCCCGGACCCCAGCACCTTACCCCTAGACCACCAAGTCACCTCACTCTCATGTTATACTGTCCAGCTGATGCCGGGGAAACCGAGTTCGATCACAGTCGGGTGTATTGAGGGTGGTTTATCACAAATAGTTTACCAATCTCTCTCAACGCCAATGCGGGTAGATTAGCTCTAGATTAAACATTTCTCATCACTAACACATTAGAATAATTAGTATATATGCTTATAACTCAAATGGGGAGTAAAATGTGGTGTTAAACAAATTCATAGCGTCTTAGTTCAAGCTATCCACATATTCACGTCAATGAGTCAGGGATAGGTATGATGTAAATTATAAGTAATGCACTCGAATTCAACTGGAAGATGAGTGAAAAAACATTTAATATAAGATACCGTCAGTAAACCCAGCCAGAATTCAAACCCAGATCTCTCCCTCACAAGGCAAACCAGACAGTACAAGGTTGATGCCTTAGCCCACGTGATCCCCTATACAGGTCTATCTCTATTCATTAAAAAAAAAATCAAAACAAATTGAATTATAACGAACGGAGAGGGTAAGAGCATTTCTTAATGTCAGAAATATTAATGTTGTGTTCATTCTACGATTTAATTAGAATAAGCTACTAGATGTACTTTCATGTATTCATACGTCAAGTCAAAGAAGCTGTAGCCGTAGCTCTTGAGCTATATTATCAAATCATAATAAATAACAATAATATAATATAGTAAAATCTTGTCATTGATGACTGCAAAACAATTTGTCATTATTTTCTTAAAAAAATAACTTCATGGTGGGGGGCCTACTATCCCACAAGTGAGTTATATCACCTGGGTGGCCGCTGTACGTTGGCAAAGGTAGTGCCAGCAATTGCAGATAGAGGGTGTCATGTGGTCAACACAACAAACCCTCCAGCCATTAATCTTAGTTTTCTAGACCAGAGCAACTAATTCTTTACTTTCAAGACCCACTGCTTTAGAGAAATATATGTAAGCGCCGGGAATCAAACCAGAGACCTCTTGAGTCTGTAGTCAAGAATTCTGACCAGTAGACCACAGAGGCGGTCTGTGTTTTCTGAAACGTGCTTCAAATGTCCATTTGTAAGAAAATCAAGGTTTACGCGCATTTAAAATGTTTACAACTATTTAAACCATCACGTGCTGGTAGGGCACATAGAAAAAGAAAGGCATAAGTCTCGTTTTGCCTGGTTTATCTGTGATGAGGAGGACGGGATTCCATCAAATGGTTGTGTTGAAGTTTGTTATTACCATACAAGTTTTCCCTCTTTATCTCCAAGAAAACATGACTACATTTGTTCTAAATTTTAACTTTCTCAGACTTATCTAATCAGTATAATATTCAGATAGAATGAACGGATATTCAGACGCAGATAAAGATAATCATCCTACAAAACAACATTTAAAGTAAAAATCCTCAACTTAAATGAAGAAAAATGCTATTTAAAAAACCTAATGAAAATCCAACTTTTGTCGAAACATTGATGAAGTAATGGATCAATTAACCAAGCTATTAAATTTGTTAGTTACAGTTATAGCCATAACTAAATATCATATTCTTTAAATTGAAAATAATATCTGGCTACAGGAATTGATCCTGGGACCTTTGGCTTACTTAGTACGCCAACACTCTAACTCTATTTCCTTGAGCCAAAGTATCCGTCTCTTGTTGACTCGCAGGCCACAATACGGTACCGACAATATCCGTAGTCATTAGATATTAAAATATCCGTACTAGCTCATTCTCAGAGCCTACACCTACACTCACACTGGGGATTAGTATTTCTCGTGAAGTATGTTCTCTTGTTTGTTTTGTTTCCCTTTTTTTAAAGATGTTTCATAGCAGGTGGTATCACGATTTGTCTTGTCGATTAGAGTTGTCAATTTCCGGTTTAAAGTACATTAATTGCATAAAAACGAGATACTTTTCTTCACGCCATAAACAAAAATAGTTAATAAACTAACGTAAGATACGTATTTATTTTCTTAGTTGATTATATAAAGTATAGAGCTGTATTTGACATTTTTTTCTCTTGAACTAATTTTATATTTGTCATGAACCAGCGGGCCGCTATTAATGTTACCACAGACAGCAGATTGAATAACCCTGCTCTGGCCACTGAGCTATCCAGGAGTTGTGCCGTGCCCACGGTCATTCTTCACTCCTATTTTAAGACAGAGTCTGTGATGGACGTGTGGAAATCGTAAGCTAAATATAAGTGACCATTTAAAATTATGAGCTATCAGATAACGCAGCCATCTTAGACTAGGGAGGGCTTTATGCCATTCGTCCACCACAGGCTCTGGCCTAAAATATGAGTAAAGAATGACCCTGATCACGGAACAAATCCTGGATAGCTCAGTGGTTATACCACTGGCATACTAAGCCAAAGGACCTGAGTTCAATTCCCGTGTCTAGCTGTAATGGTTTTTAATTTAAAAACTACTGGTAAAGTAGCAAGCTGTAGTTTTTCCAAAAATGCCGCTCCAATATGGTCTATGTTTTCCTTAACACATTCCAATAAGAAGTTACAACTAATCAGGTACGCTCTACTTATTAAACAAATGAACAATGTAATGTGATCATCCGCTCTATTAAGTAATAAACATCAAAAGTACAGTTTTGTACTGAAATTAAAAGCATCACCCAACCAACTTCTGCATGGAGTATGAACATCCTTTGTATTTAAATCTACCATGACAAATTTATGGCGAGGTGGTTATCATTTTGTCTCAGACACCGATTAAAGAGACATTTAACAAAACTTACACATCAACTTTGCAATAATATTAGACATAAAGAATCTAAAATATAGTTTATTATTATTATTATTAGCACCGCGTCTTACTACCCGTTCGGGTTATACGCACTTACGCTAATGTGTAATGGTTAGGGTGATTGTGAGATGAAATGAAGGACCTACAGTTTAACGTGGAATCCGAACCACGGTGGTGACCTGGCATTCCACTAAAATATAGTTAATTAAAGATTTAAAATTTTATTAAAAATTTTATTGAACATAATATGTAAACAAAGAATTAAACAGATTAAAAAATGCATCAATTGTCTAACTTTATTTAAAAATTACGCTATTATCTTCATATTATTATGTATTTATTTATTTGTTTATAAAAATATATACGTTAATGTTTTATGTGTTTCACCACTTTACTAATATAAATTTACCTTAACTGAATTTGGTCCAGTAAATATTTGAATATTACTCCAAACAACGATATAGGTCACAAGAAATTCCACTTAAAGATTTATTTGAAAACTTATTTTTCAATCAATGCTGGTAGAGTAAATTTTATATAAAACCTTTTAAAGAATAGTTTGAAGCGTAAATAAATGAAATTATATATATTTCATAAAAGTGACTAGTTTGGAGTCGTGTATAGAACAGGATGATTTGAGCTTGTTGGGAGAATATACGCAGTCACTACGCAACTCAATGTTTTGAGGAGTAGGGGATGCATATTTATTTAAATCTCGTGTTGAGTGACCCAAATTTAGAAATGTTCCACTTTTATTTTCTTTTTTTGCGTGAAATTTCTTCAATCTTCCTTGTTTTATTAAGGACACAAACTAAAATTGTATATTTCTCGGCTCTGTCGGTTTTACAGGTGCGTGGCAACCAGTGATCTCTATACTATACTAGATAGACATAAACACACCCCTTGAAAAGGACCAAATCGTGACGCTAAAGTTTGTCGTCTGCTTGCTGGCGAGGGGAAAGATTTAACGGTTTATTTAAATGTTCTTGTGCAAAAATATGTTCCTAGCGAAGAAAAGTATTATTGTTTGGAAATAATGAAGTATTATCCCCCACTTGGCTGAAGACACATTTAAATTAAAGGATATACAGTTCAGTTTTACAGGAAATACCGTACAAATAAGAATACAGTTTTTAATATGTTAGAATAAGTAGTAGCTATCATCCATGTTGTTTAATTTCTGCCAAAACTACAATTTATTTAAAATTGATTATTAGCTTATATATTGGTTTAAGAAACAATATTATATTTAAAGTTCGATAATTTTAATGAAATAAGGTAGGTAGCTTAAAACTTAATTACGTGTGTTTGAATAACAAACATTGTGTAGTAGTTTTACATTCAAACTAGCATTTAGGTTATAGGGCTTAGAGTTATTATTATATTACAAACTACAATATATTTAAAGTCAGCTCTCAGCTTGTATATTGCTTTCAGAAATAATATTATAATTAATGTTTGATAACTGTAATGAAATAAGGTCACTAAAAACCTGACTATTTTTGTTCAAATGACAAACTTTGTATAGAAGAAGTCTTACGTTCAAGCAATCATTTGGGTTATAGGTTTGTAGGAAGTGTTAATATATTAGCCTACATCGACTTATTTAAGGAAACAAGTCACAAGTGTTGAACTTGGCTATGCTCTTCAAACCTTTTACTAACCCATTTATTTAATTTAACTAATCATACATTGATATAGCTTATATATTCATAAAAATTAGCGAATGGTGTCGAAATGCCACAAGGCCTTGTATGTGTGTAAGAGAGAAAGAGATACCCAAAAGTGTCCTTCCTTACACAATGGTGTGCAGACGAAAGCTTGAAAATTATAGCCGCAGGTGTCCATCCAGTTATATTATAGAGATCAGTGGTGGCACTTTTGTGTTACAAACCTTTACTCAACTAATACAGCCTTTTAATAACCACCTGACTTACCCACTTAGGTGGACGAATGCTCAAAGGCGTTTTATATTGTGTTGATTTTTTACAAGCTAAAGCAAATATAAATAAATAAAGGGTAAGACAATTGATATTTTTTAAACTGAAAAATGACACCTAGATATGAAAATCTAACCCGGGACCTTTGTTTTAGTACGCCATTGCTCTTACCAATGGGCTCTCCTCCTGTAATTCTTCGCTCATTCTTTAAGGAAGAGTCTGTGATGGACGTGTGGAAATCGTCAGCTATATAATGAGCTATCAATAATGCTTTATGTTGCTAAAAGTACAATGACAACTGTATTATGATGGATTAAATAGCCTAAATGTTTGCTAAGTATGGTTATAGCGGCAACTAAATATCATATTAGTTTTTATATTTAAAGAATATGATATTTATATTTGGCTATAACCGTACTTAGCAACTATAATTGCGTGGTTATTTATTCCATAAGACAAATTAGATATGAGAAAAATGCGAGAAATCAAGTTCTTAAACTTTTTTTCCCCCCTTATTTGAGCTAAGGTTCATATCTTATAAATATAAATATCTCCACTGTGGGTCACGCAATTTAAGGCATCAGGTTTTCAATATACATCATTGACGGTGATGGAGGGATTAAAGTTATCGACTAGGTGCCATTGGGATAGATGTGCCACATGTGATTTACTAATAGTTTTACATCCTCTTTTCATACTAATAGGGATGCACTTCCTTCAAATTGCCCTTATCATGTCCAGCCTATCTAGTCAGCTAAACCAGTAACGGGGAGGTTAAAGTTTATAATCCAGTTGGATGTATATAAGGTATTCGTTTTAGTTTACAATCCTCCTCCAAGCAAATGCGAGTACATTTAATCTAAATTGGATCTTTCTAACATCTACCCCATTAAGGCATGTCTCAGAAGGGTAGTAAGACGCAGGGCGGAAGGGAGAATGTTAACATTATACTAACGTTTACTGTATGATCACAAAATTGTTCTCAGATATTGATTAAATTAAAACAAATTTGGTGTGATTAAACTATCAGAATCAAGGTAAAGAGAAGTTTCCCTTTAAAGTATTGCAGATGAGAGACGATGCTTCTCTCTACCTTCTCGTTATCGCCCCCACTCCCAACTCTCCCCCGTCAACCCTCTCCCTTTGTCTAGCCTATAATCACGAGGCGCATGGGAATACCAACTGGAGGGATTGGAGGGGTAAAACACTTCCCGTCGTACATAACACACACTCTTCCATTTTATTAACAAGTTTCGATAAAATTGTAACGTTTGGCTTACCTAGTTGAATTAGAAATAAATTATTCGTACCAAGCCAGAAGGGCTGCAGACCTCAACTTGTCTCATCAAGTTTACACCAAAAACAAGTATACAGTGCTTTTTTTCATGTTAAACACACCTAAGATACCCACAAATCATTAGAGCCACTTAAAACATATGTCTAGTTTTTTTCTTCTAAATAAGTCTTCAGTAAACTACCTATAAACGAATCTTTACTCTAAAACCAATCATACGGCATTTGTCATCCCACACAATCCCCATGTATACATTTATACAAAATTGTAAAAGATTTTTCCAAATATTTTTAATTTTCACGTGGTTTATACGTGGTGATAAAAACAATTACCTGAATGCTTTGTTTGACCTGGATCGATCAAAAATTTAATATCACGCGGCACCAATGCAAATCTTAGATATGCATTTTAGTCAAAATCTTTAAAGCCATTTTCGAAAAATGTTGAATTCAAAATAATTAACTCTT
This sequence comes from Timema monikensis, assembly GCA_902151445.1. NCBI lineage: Eukaryota > Metazoa > Arthropoda > Insecta > Phasmatodea > Timematidae > Timema > Timema monikensis. Next base: position 54,944 of record CABFVZ010003039.1, read on the forward strand.
AGTAAATTAAGTACCCTTAATTTGAGGGCTAGGATAAAATTTTAAAAAATCTTAAGATATAACCCTATAATATCTAAATATTAAGTTTAGACAAAATCCATGAAAACATTTTGGATCCGTGGCCAGGAACAGACAGAAAGACAGACAGGCGTGGGGACACAGAAAATGGTAAAAGTTACAGTTCTGGGTTCGTGTTCACATCAAGATTATTCATCATCGCGAGATCAATTTTTTTCACTGTTATAATACTTACTTTTGATATGTGAGAGTAAAAGGGGGAAAAAAAAAAATATAAAATATTTGGGCTTTCAAAAATCAATAAAGTACGGTTTGATTTCAAATGTTAATGACCACATGGATTCACGTGAGGTCTTTAGTAGAAACTACTTTCAGTCGGTTCAGGTCGGATCCGAATGTGTGTAGTGCTGTCAACCTGGTGGACACCCAACTGTTTCCGGTGGTTTCGTGAAGGTGAGAGAAAGCCTCCACTCGGTGGTAAATGGGGTTTTTAGTAGTTGCAAGCCAATTCATCCACTTAGTGACAAGCTTATTACATTAATTTATCTTTTTTTAGTACACGTTCAGGTTATGTACTAATTGCTCTAGTGGTTTTAAGGACGAGAAAGGTTATATTAAGATGAAGTGTACCTGCATTTGCGTGGAGGGAGAGTGGGAAACAATTTCCGAGCCAAATTTTAACGTCGATCTCTCCGTCATCGGCAGTTTGTACTAATGTGAGAGTAGCGCGTTAAACCACGCGCCCACCGTAACGGTACAATGTACTATTTAAAGGAAACAAGCGTGTTTTACGTCATTGGAATAATTCTTCACAAAAATATGTTTGAAAAATTTCAAATTAATTCCTCACCCACACCAGTGGGCACGCAGACCAATACATCATTCTTGTCTTATCTTGTTTACCGGTGACGTGGAAGTTCAGGTTAGAATCCCGGTTGGGTGTTCTAAGGTTTTTTTTAAATATTTGGTTTTCCACCCTTACTCAACGCAAATGCTAGTACATCCCATTCCAGTCCTACCTGTTTTATTCCTACCCCATTAGTGACAATATGTTGATGGCCTGAATGGGTAGTAAGGCGCGAAGCATACACATATAAATAATGGCTTCCAGAAATTAAGGGTAGAGGCAATAGTTCTCTAATACACCCTCCTCCTCGTCTCCTTCCTCCTAAAAGTCAAGGAGAAAACATTTATAAAAGTATTTAAGAAATATAGTTACCTGTATTCAAAATAAAATTCAGATGTCTCGTGATGGAGATGACGAGGAGAAAGTGGTAGATTCCTAGAAATCAAAAGATCTTCATCAGACTTTATATCAACTTATTAGTTATTACCTTGACGGAATAATTGATTTAAAATCAGTTCATTGTGTAAGGTATTCATTTTCACGAATGTTATCCACACATATAATACAAAATGTAGATCTGTCTGTTTTTTTGTTTACAGCAAATTCAAAATGTACCAATCGGATCAATCAAGGACTTATTCTGAAGTACTCCTTGATTTAAGGATACAGGGTATGATGAATACCATCACAGTATCTCAACAGCAAGTGAAGCCGTGTTGAAAAAAACCTACTAGTGTGGGCTACATTTGCGTTTTAAATTTGTAACAATTCAAATATTGTACTAACTTTTAATGGAGAAAACTTATTTTTAAGTTTTCTTGGCAACTAATGTTTAGGAGGAATGTTTTCAGTTATTAGACGATTGATAGTGTTTCTTCCACAAATATTTGATTTACATAGATAACGACAGGTTGATAATCATGCGTAGCGCTTAGATAATAGTAAACAAAATATAACGTACAGTTCACAATTCAATATCAAGATATAGCCGCCTCGGTGGCGTAGTTCGCTAACGTGCTTGTCATGTTGAGCCCGATTGCTGAGGACGGGGAGATCGAGGTTCGAATCTCAGTCGGGTGAACTGGGAGTGGTTTTTCCTAAATGGTTTTCCACGCTCCCTCCACAAAAATGCGAGTTCACTTCCTCTAGTTCAACCTTCCCAATTCCCCTAATCCATTAGCGTAATTAGTACTTAAAGCGTATAAACCGAATGGGTAGTAAGACGCGATGCTAAATAATAATAATAAAAATATCAAGATACAACAATTTATATTTAAATGTAACGAGTAAGGTCTAGTGATAGATAATGCATATATGTAGTTTATTGTTCATTGCTTCAACGCATGAGTTTGCTTGCATTTGCGTCTTAAATTTTGGTATTTTTTTAGTTATTATTTATTTTATTTTGCTTTGCGTGTAAATTAGGTTTATTAACGTTGTTTCTAGATTATGACATTAAACTATTTCTTTTGTTTTTCTTTGCAACAAAACTTCCACTAAAGAGATATGTAAGTAGGTTTTCAGAAATTTTTTGCTGTTGCTTGAGAATTAGGTTTAGTTAGTTGTGTTTATTGGTACAAAACCAACACCATTTTAATTGTGATGGGGCGCTTACTAAATAGCACTTCTTTCAATTTACTTTATTTTTGTTTCTTAGATAAGTTAGTAGATATATATATACATATAACAGTAAGGTTTCTTTGTGCATTCGAGCTTTTGTAGAGTTTTCATTTTTTTTTTTGCCATAACCCCCCCACCCCTCCGGCCATGTATATCCCCAAAAGATAATAAAAGGCAGCGGGAAACATATTAAACATTTATTTAACTAAAAAATAAGATAATTTATAATTACAAAAAACAGAAATAATATAGGCAGGAGGTGGGCCACAAGCCCAAGCACAAGCTAAAATTAATGGTCCAATTCACATATTCCTTACAGTATGGGGTTTAATATTGACTCAAACATTGAAAGTGAAAAGAAAAAGATGGCATTTAAAAGCCCATCAAAAGAGGGGTTAACAGATCTAAAGCTTAGCTAAACTATCGTAGTAACATTAGTTAATTAAATGAGATGCCAAAAACAGGTTTGTTAGAAATACTCAGAACATTCATTATACATAATTAATGTATAAGCACCCAGATTCACAATTACTATTTGACTAGCAATCTAGAGGCCTTGAGACAAGGTGTCTCACAATTGAATCATGCTATACAGTTATATACCAGTCGTTATTTGTGTGTTTCAAGGTCATACTAGGGATGTAAACCCCTCTCCCCTCATACCTACATTCATATCTCAACATTGTCATCTTATCAGAGTGTAAGAACCACTCTGCTTGATAACAGTGTCTCACGCGGCGTGACAATAGGCAAAACCGACATGACGCTGAAAAACCTATCGTCATGAATTCTACTATAGTCGTGGAACACTAGGGTAGCACCCCTAACGTTCTGCTGGGTTCTTGGGGGGGTATCTGCGGCGTGGAACTCGTGACGTCATCTGGCAAGAAACACCACACTAGCCCCTGGCTGGCACTCTCTTCAGTCGAACGGGAATGTTGAAGTGGGCAGGACGGGTGAAGGTGAAGTATCTTCGGGAGTATTTGTGCGAGTTCCATTATTTAATAATCTCGTTTGGAACACGTCCATAATGTTACATGAATATATTATTATTATTATTATTATTATTAGCACCGTGTCTTACTACCCGTTCGGGTTATACGTACTTACGATAATGTGTAATGGTAGGGTGATTGTGAGATGAAATGGAGGACCTACAGTTTAACGTGGGATCCGAACTACGGTGGAGGCCTGGCATTCCACACATTCACAAGTTGTGATTAATACACGTCTTGTCAGAGGTGAAGGAAGGGTTTGGCAATCGGATAAATCTGTGCCGCGACCGAGGATTGAACTCCGAACCCCTAGCACAGAAGTCGGACGGACACCTTACCCCTATGCAGGGATATAAATTATAAGAATACCAAATAATCTATTTTTAGAATGTTTGTCTGTTTGTATGTTTCCAGTAAACTCAAAAAGTACTCATCGGTGACTTCTTCTGTTGTACTCATATTTTAGGAAACAATGGTAAGATACATACATCACGCTAGTTCATCAGTGACTAAATAAGTGTCAAAAAAACTGGGCGTAAGGAGTGAACATTAATTAGTCGCTGCTAGTACCGCGGACACATAAGATGGCATGTGATATGAGCTGGGGTGTGGAGTTGTAGGGAATGGGGGAGAATCCATGTGACTTTGTGAATTTTTGTACGCACATAAAGCACTGCTCTTGACTAAATTTAATTATTTTCTAGCATATGAAGTTGTTGAATGTGTTATTGTATTGCTAAGTGCGGAAAAATCCTGAGCCAATGTTAGTATGAAATAAAACAAAAACTTTAAAATAAACTAAACTATTTCGTCCAATCAAAGTTTAGTGTTTTAAAATGTAGAATTACAAAAACAGAATTTCAATACCAGTTTTGGATAGAGCCTAATATTTTAATGCCTAGTTTTCTAGATTTTTATTTAAATTATTGCATTTTGCACCAAGGTTATTAGTAATTACTAGCTTAATCACAGGATACGGGTGTAGAATCGTCTGACTAAGGCGTAACTCTCGCAATGGACTGAGCGACAATTCCAAGAATATCAGGGCTCAAATCCTAGTCAGCGATAATGAGTGTTTTTTTTTAAATTACTCTTCCCTTTCCCACCTGGCAAACGTGATTACAATTCTTCTAAATTTAATCTTTCTTAACCTAAGCAAGTAAGCGTTATTATTCCATATGAGCATGGACCAAAAGGGTAATAAAACTCATTGACAAAAAAAAACAACAAGGGATGGATGAGGAAGGTGTTTTTAAAGGAAATGCCAGTTTAAGTGTGGAGAGAGGTTGAAAAACCTACAGTGATAAATCTCATTTAGACCCAGAGATGTGAAGCGGAAAATTTTCCTTATATAATTTCCAGAAAATTTCCCAAACGGAAAATTATCAATTATTATTATTGCAAACTAATGTCAACTGATTAAATGGAACTATAATGTAATCGAAATATAGATAACCCAAATTTCAACGTTTATATTTAAGATTAATTTCTTCTAAGGGCAGAAACACCAGAAACATCATCAAACGAGTTTCGGTGGCCGCATGGTAAAACGCGCTACATTTGAAATAGATTAGACTGCTGATGACATGGAGATCGGTGTTCGATACCAATCGGTTGCACTGAGGGTGGTTTGTACAAATAGTTCCACTCTCACGGGTGTAATCCCACTAAATTAAACCTTCCTCATCCCTAACACATTAGAGTAATTAGAACATAGGTGTACAACCCGAACGGGTAGTAAGACGCGGTGCTAAAAAAAAGGGGGGGTTAGAGAAACAAATGAATGTGAGTCTTTGTAGACACGTTTTCATAGATCATACTTAAATTTGTTATCATTAATAAGTTAAATAAAATAATTTTAGGGTTGGCATGCCATTTGTCTCCCCCATCCCCCCCCCCATATCCTCCGTGCTTCCTAACTACCCCTCCTCCAACCCCGTGCCACCTTATGATAACCCACTCGTCTCTTAAAACACTATATTTTGAAGTGTTATAGGCTCTAGGTGTCACCTCTACAATTTAACCCCTAACCCGCAAGGCGCCACTGCGGAAAATTTTCATCTCTATTTAGATCCTCCACATTCTCACTAACTCGGCTAAGATTCAAGCATTAACGCATTCTGTCACTAATAATGTAATCCAGCCCACTGCAAGAATAACGCCTCAGGCTATGTGATCAATGATGCAGGCAAAAAGAAAAATCTAATACACCGTTGAAAAGAGGTCATAATAAAACTAATCATAATTTTATTTTCCTTAATCACTATCAACCCTTTTCAAAAATCTTTAACACT
>CABFVZ010003039.1:66943-90203 GCA_902151445.1 Timema monikensis
ATGGATTTCAGAGAACAAACTACATCCATTCTAAATGAGATAAACTGAGGTATATAATCACCGCTAAGTTTCTCTATCAAAAGACCATTCCAAAAGATACGGTAGAGTGAAATAAATGTTATACGAGAGACGTGGTTATTGCATCAAAGGACAAAAAAAAAAAACACTATAATCTCAGAAGTGTGGCAATCGAGTGACAGTAGCCAGTACGATTGCCTCCTATAACAACTTCAGACGTTAAACTGGAAATATGGTTAGGTGACAAGGATCATTTGCCGAAAAGTTCGAACCTCTACGAGGGTATATCTGGCGGCGGAGTGTTTTTTCAGCACGTCGTAAACTATATTTTATAACCTCAAAACCTCTCGTGGAATAGGCGGGGAACAAATGCGGGTCTTTTAAAGCGTAGGACGAATGGCGCTATGGAGAGTTACCCCACACTCACCCCTAATAGTTTCATGGCACCAGACGGCGTTATGGACTTTTCAACAACCCAATGAGACAACGGGTGTCGTAACTTGTACGACTTTCATGAAGATGTTTATTTTTTAAGAGTCGTGGGCGAAGAGGAGAATTTATCGCTAGAGGAGTCACAGTAACCTCATTGCCCCTTAAATACTTAAGTAAGCTTTAATAAAAACATTGAAAATGTTTGAATAAGAACACAAAAATTACATTTAAAAAAAAAAACTGTTGTAACTGAGAATTAAGAGTGAGTCAATTAAATATTTCGCTCTCTAAATTACCGGCATCGGTGGGCACGTGGACTAAATGTTAAGTCCATCTAGTATGGTTTGCCGGTAACTGGGTGGTCAAGATTTAAAATCCTAAAGACTCGTACTAAGGGTTGTTTATACTAAGTGGTTCAACACACTACTTTCACGCAAATGTGTGTGCATTTACCCTCAATGCTTCATTACTCATAATCACCCCTTCAGAGTGGATTAACATTGCAGATAGCACGAACGTCTTGTGAGAATTAATGAAAAAATATTCTCAGAATTACAATTATTAATTTTATGTCTACAAATACATACTGTTCGATACTAGAGGACACGTTTTACATTTATATATTACATTAAATACTTAAATAATAGGTAATTATATAAGTTATACAAAACATATTTAGTTGCAATTATAATTTTATTTATACTTTGGTTTCGTGAAACAACAACAAAAGTTCGATGGACTTGAGCAACAATAAAATTATTATTATTTGACATTCACTGGCTTAAATTAGTTTCATTTTTTTCTAGTTAGTCTACAAATTTAGGTGTACAAGCTTCGCAGAACAAATTGAACTTTATAAAATAAAATGCAACACAATCATATTTTCTCATTGTCATTTATTTCTTGGAACAAAATTCTCAAAAATTTTCCAATCACCAAAAAACCTTAAACAATTTTTCCTATGAAAACAAATATTTATTATAATAATCATATAAAACAATCTTCGGATAGGAGTTTTGAACAAAATTTTTAGAAGAGTTCTGAAATAAATTCAAATTTTCAAAAAAAATGTCCTTAGTAAGCTACTCAAACATAACTTTTGTTAGAAAAATAAATATACATTCTTATTTAGTTTGTAAAACCCTTTCAAAGAACAAATTTTTGACGAAATTTATATTTATAAACAAATACACATTTTCCAAAATCAGTGTTATTTATATTTAAAAAAATCTTTTCCAAATATTCGTTTTGAATAAAATCATAAAAGCCATTTTCAAACAATGTGTCATGAATAGTCTACCTCTAATTATAGATGTAGAATAAAAATTACAAATATTTCATTGCTGAGGTTTTTATTTCATCCTGCCTAAATTAAGATTTCATGTCGTCAACCACACCTTGTGCAAACAACGAAACAGACAGTTTTATTGAAAAGAAAATAACATTTTAATGGACAGAATCAGACAAGAAGAGAAGTAGTTTTCAACTATAAGATCAATGGTAAGAAAAGTTTCTCTAACTAAAGTCATCCACATAAGTGAGCACGCAGACTACATGTTAGGCTCATATTGTCTGGTTTGACGGTGATGGTGAGAGTTCGAATCCCAAACGGGTGTATTGAGTGTGATTTTATTTTTTGTCTAAGTGTTTTCGCTCTCTCCCTTAACACACAAATCCGGGTGCATTTATTCTAAGCTCTATAATTCATTCATGACCTAAGTTTACTTGGATGACAGCTCAAAAAGTTATTAGAAATAGTCACTAATATATCCCTACGCCAACATCTGTCATCTATCACTTTGGATGACTGTAATGAAAACAGATGGTAATATATTAATGTGATAGTTAACCACAGTAATTTAGGCCAATATTATTTATATATTTATTTAAGGGTGGACACAAAGATTATTTATCGTTTTATTCCCCTTAAAAAATATTAACACCACTATCACAAAAACTTCTAACAAACATAGCTTCAAAATGGCGACTGACGAATTTAAACCATGTGGTTGAACATTACGGGAACAATTTTGTTACAATGATGCACCCACGCAGTGGATAAAATATTTAATTCAGTTTAATATTTCAAGATACGATAAAATAATTATAAAACAATGTATTATATATAACAAAATTACAAGTATTTTCGCTTTTACAAGCAAATATGATGTTAGTATTAAAAGGTATTGATGTATGCATCATATTACTCATAATCAATAACGTTTCAAAACGAAAAATAAGTAAATATAATTATGTTAAAAATATTGTTTGGATCTGGATGAAATTTTTTTATTAAAAGTAATGATATAGTATGAGAAAACTTAGTTTTATGTTGTTTTAAATGTAAAATATAACATGTAGTTAAAAAACTTAACATTTATAACAAAATAATGATCTTTTACAAGTGTTGGCAACCCAAAACCTAAACATATGATTTCTGAACTATCATTTAAGTAAAAACCTATCATTAACAGACTTTACCTTACTTATCCCTCCATATCAGTATACTTAAAATTCAGAAAGTCCGGACGGGTATTAAGACGATGTGAAATAAATTTATGTTTACATGTTTGATGTATTGTGTGAGTTTTAAAATACTTCTACTTTGCAAGGTTATCCAAACAAGAACATATGCTTTTCGTCAATTTTGTATATGCAAAAATATAAATCAATAATCATGTTAATTCATTAATTTTTATTATAAATATTATAAAAGTATCATTAAGGACGAATATGTTATTGCTAATCACAAAATGGTATGAACCGGCGATACAAATAATATTATTTAGAAAATAACGTTGAAAATGAAAATTCCAGTGGCTTTTAAAAATTGTCATGACGTCCTCACCGTCAGACTAAATTCCCTGACTTTTCCAGCTATACAAAATGTACATGAATACATGTTACAAACTTCTAGCGTACGTAAGGAGTCCAAAGTAGACCAACTTTTAATAAGGAACTCGTGTCCGGGAACGCACCGTTTGCGCGTTATAGGCTGGAACTGTTTAAATAAAATAAAATGATAACACGTTGCATCTGCCACGTCATGATTATATTCCGTTCACGATAGGTTTTTACCTGGATGACAATTCGAAAATCATATGTTTAGATTTTGGGTTGCAAGCACTTGTAAAAGATCACAGTTTTGTTATAAATGTAAAGATCTTTAATTACCTGTTATATATTACATTTAAAATAACGTAAACTTATGTTTTCTCATACTATTTCAATTTTTTAAATAATTAATTTTTATCCAACTTGAAACAATATTTTAAACATAATTAAAAGTACTTATTTTTCTTTTTGGAACGTTACTGATTTTGTGTAATATAGTGCACACACCAATATATTTTATTACAGGCATCGTATTTACTTGTAAAAGAGAAAATTGTTGTCATTTTTTTACATACAATAAATGATTTTATGATTATTTTATCGTATTTTGAAATCTAACCGAATAAAATATTTTCATCAACTGCGTGTCTGCATCAATGTATAAAACTTGTTTACCGTTAAGTTCAACAATATGGTTTAGATTCGTCAGCCACCATTTTGAAGCTATGATCGTTAGAAGTTTTTGTGAAAGTGGTGTTAATATTTGTTTAAGGGGAATAAAACTATACATAAACTTTGTGTCCGACCTCAAATAAATATATAAATAATATTGGCCTAAATTACTGTGGTTAACTATCACATTAATATATTACCATCTGTTTTCATTACAGTCATCCAAAGTGATAGATGTCAGCAGTTGGCGTAGTGATATATTAGGGATTACTTCTAGTAACATTTCGAGCTGTCATCCAGGTAAACTTAGCTTGTGAATGCCTTATACGTAAGGGGATTCTACCAATATAACGAGCATTTAAAATGTCAAATATTTTGCTAAAACACCTTAATCTCTCTTAACATTCAGTCGCAGTATATCATGGATGGGTGAATTTGTATCGATTACGCTAACATGGTGTTAATGTACTACGTCAAGGCTCATTGTAATGAATGGTAGGGCAGCTCGCCGGCTTTATGCAGACAGTTTTTACAAATCGTCAAACTACAGCTCATAGAGTTTTTGCCAGAGTTTTTCAACGATTGCGGGAAATTGGAACGTTCAGAGTCAACAGGGTGAACCACGGAGGAACTGACGTACTGCAAGATTTGAAGAAGAAGTGCTTCAGAGGGCTGAACATGAACCATACAATACCAGCTGAACCATATACGTGACATAGATGTTAATCATATGTGCTTCTGGCAGGATCTGTATGAACAACAGTTATACCCATACTATCCGCAGAGAGTTCAAACAATGAGTCAAGCCAATTTTACTCGACGAGTTTACTTTCCTCACTGGTTTGTGCAAAGTTGCCTGTTGTAAGTTAAATATCCACGGCTTGTTCTATTTCCTGATAAACTTCCTTCACCAGTGAAAGTACTTTCAACTCCAGAAACAACTATGTTTTGGACGAAGAAAAAACCCTCACGCCACTCGCTCCTTTAGATTCCAACAGCAGTTCAGAATCAACGTGTGGGCTGGTATTGTCGACGGTCATTTAATGGGTCCGTGTCTTCTTTTTTTCAGCCTCACCGGCCCCGTTTATTTGATATTCCTGCATGAAATCTTGCCAGAATTGTTGGAAGACGTACCTTTACGAATTGTTCAGCAGATGTAGCTGCAACAAGAGGATGCGCCACCCCACTCTTCACTCGTCGTTTGGGAATACATCAGTCAGGTATTTGGGGACAGATGAATTTATCGAAGGGGACCAATAGAATGGCCTCCACGCTCCCCAGAATTAAATCCGCAAAACCTTTTCCTGTGAGGTCACATTAAAAGTTTGATCTACAAAACTCCTGTCGAAACTGAGGAAGATCTGCTAGCACGCATTCTTGACGCAGGACGAGAAATCAAAATGAGACCTGACATTTTTGAAAGAATGTATCAGAACATACTTTGCAGTTACAAAGCTTGCATTGCAGTTGGTGGACGTCATTTTGAGCAATTATTGTAGCCATCTGCTTTGGCGTTGCCAAAATATGTTTTATGTAATATAATCCATTAAAGTATTATGAAAATTATTCCTATTACTGAACTTACCAACAGTTCTAGTATGCAACGTTTCCGGACGCAGAACATATTATCTATACAAAAACAAGAATTTACTATACATTTTCAAAACAAGAATAAAACCGTACAGTAATTATAAATTATAAAAAAATAATAGTTGTTAATTAATTACGAGTCATTAGTCATTACTTTCTCTCAACACCTCTGAAAAAATGTATTGTGATCGACGAAAATATAAAACAAGATATTTTGATAAATGTTGACGTCTCATGACCCTCTGAAACAAAAAAAAGAGTTGTTTTTGCAATGCCATAATGCCATAATGCCATTTGTCTGTACCTCGTGCTAGACCCAGAACTATTTCACCAAATGAGCTATAACTTGGTACCTGAGGATTTCATAATGTCCCTCCAAGGGATTTTTGAAATTAAATATCTAAACCTAAATTTAAGGTTAGTTTAGTGAAGGGCAAAAAGAGAAAAAAATAATTTACTCACGAAAATGACTTTGAGGCTACTTTAAATAGGGAAAATTTTCCAATTTTCATCATTTATCCGCAACTATTTGAGATACGAGATGGGTATTAATTGTTTAGATGAAACGGGGTGACCTGATGGTCTAGGGATAAGGTGTCAGACTTAGGTGCTGGGGGTCCGGGGTTCAATCCCCGGTCCCGGCACAAATTTATCTGATCGCCAAACCCTTCCTTCACCTTTGATAAGATATCTTGTGAATGTGGGGAATGCCAGGCCTCCACCGTGGTTCGGATTCCACGTTAAACTGTAGGTCCTTCATTTCATCTCACAATCACCCTACCATTACACATTAGCGTAAGTGAGTATAACCCGAATGGGTAGTAAGACGCAGAGCTAATAATAATAATAATAAATGAAACGTTTAATATTAAGAGTAATATGAAATTTTATTTTCTCAAATTTCAGTAAAAACGTACATGGCTACGTGTGAACGTATTTTAAATAAAGTATTAATGTATTACTCCTTTACACCAGAGTGAGAAGCAATGTTTCTTTATATAACATATACTATTTGTCACTGCTATATATAGTTTGTTATTAGTCTGGAATGATTAATTCAGTTAATCTCTCAAATATTGTTCATGTAACATATAAAAAAAATTTGCAAAAATGGAAACCAAAATTGACCTTTTATGAAAAAGGGATTAAACCAGGTGTCGTGAAGGAGCTTAACCACGCCCGTCCGATGATGTTCTGAAAACCACTTTTACTAGCTACGAGGATATATANATATATATATATATATATATATATACACACACACACATATACCCATTAGCACGACAAAAATACTTTCTCCCTCAAAGGGATCACAAGGAAATAAAAAAAGTTTTCGCCTTTTTGGTTTTGCCAAATATTTTGGTTTATAGCTGACCAGTAGTTGTTCTACTAATACATTTTCATTTTAAACATGTTCTGATTAGACTGGCAACACACCACGTCCCACGTCCCATCACTATTACTTCTTGAACAAAACTGTTTAACATTATCTGTAAATATTAAATTATATTAGGTCTATTTATATCTGTACACAAAGTTAATATGAATTATTCGAGTGTATATATATATATATATATACTCATTTAGAAATTACACACACCATATATGGAACAAGACTTAAGAAAACAAAAAACAAAACAAGGGCATACAAAGTTTGAAAGAGTAAATTGTCGCCCCTACATTCACGAAATTTACAACTCGTGTGACTACAGAGTGGCTTGCCAACAAACGCCAGAGGGTTTACTGAGAATTCACAACATAAACAGCAAAAAAATAACACAAAGAACGTAGCAACTACAAACGAATGTTAATAAGACAAGACATTTTTGGAAGTAAAAGCAGGGAGGAGGAAACAACTCGATTTGTTCTCATTCTAAACTTGCAAAAGAACAACCCACAGCAATTTTTTTTTATCTAAAAACAAAACAAAAACCGACACAAGACACTTTGATTTCCGTCACACACAAAACTTTTTATTTATTCATTTTTTAAGAAGTTGAAATTATTATTATTATTATTATTTACTGAAACCAGTATATCTTAGTGATTTACAAAGGTGAACATTTATTTTAAAGATTATATAAAATTTGACTTGAAAACATAATATTAAACACACATAGCGAAATTTATGTGTCCTTAAAGAGCCATTATTATTTCTCAATCAAGAAACAAAAATATGATATTGTCTGGATTAAATATCAAAGTATGTGGACATTTAAATGTGTGCTAGCAAATTAACAACAAAATAAAGGAAATATACTAAATTTATTAAAGTTGGAGTTGTACAAATATTTAATTAAAACAGAAATTTTCAAAACCTAGAGATTATTATATGCCATGACTATATTAAAATAAATGGTACTTCCTTATTAAATACATAATCCATAAATTCAAATACTAACAATTTTGTAACTATCAATGTGTTAATATTTATACAATAGAAAATAAAAAACGGGAAATAAATTTTAATATCTAAATTTGTAAAATAATGACTAAACGTTAACCGATACAAGTAGAATATATTTAAAGTACATAGTTATGGTTTTCAAGACAAAAACAAAGAGTTATTTGTGTGATTAATGAACTTCGGAAGAAGAATAATGTAACAAAACCTGGAAACCTCTACGAAAATTTTGATTGCCATGACAGTGAAAGTAATGCAAAATTTCTATATTTCAAGGCTTAACCTCTACTTCACAACTATTACCGTTTCCAGCCTGGGGCCTGGGACAGCTTTTTATTCAATCCATATATTTCCCACTACCGGCTGGTTAGGCCTGTCGTAGCTTCATATGGCTTATAATTTGACTTAAGACTAGGACAGGCACAACATCCAGTCCCCGGCCGTTAATTAATCACTGAGAAAGGGTATGCCCATATTTAACAAATGATAAATTTTCGGGCATGCTGGGAATCGAACTTGGGAATCTTAGCTCAGTAAAGATACATGCTATCAACTGAGCTAAGGTGTCGGATTCATAACTTAGCCCACCATATTTAAAATAATAATTAACTTTAAATATCATTAAATTCAATAGAAATAATGTTTTCCTAACACAATATATGTTTTCGATATTATTGAAGAAATCAGGTACTGTAGATGTAGAAGGAGATTTATAAATTACAAAGTTAATATTTTCTAGGAATATTCTTCCGTGGTTTTTTCACCGTGTCTTAATAACCATCCAGGCAATACGCATTTTAGCTACACAAGTGAAATAGGAACGAGGATGGCATTGTTAAATGAAATGTAATCGCATTTTCGTGGAGGGATTACAGGAAAACAAAACACCCAGTCGGGATTCAAACCACAACCTCTACATCCCTGACAAACTATACTAGATGAGCCTCCCATCTAGTCAGCGTGCCCATCAATACAAGTGTGTGTGTATGTGTGTATGTGTATATGCGTGTGTGCGTGTGTGTATGCGTGTGCACGTATGTATGTATGTATGTATGTTGTTGCTATGAAAATGTAGAACCCTATAAGCTTTTAAGTGTATAGATTGATTTGTAGTATATATTAATATTATTCCCATGCGGAAAAAAAAACATGTTTCATCTCAACTACAATCCATCTCGCCATTTCTACAATTTCCCTAGTGAAATATTGACGATCCATCGTCGAAACATATATTCTAGATTTTTTTCTTTGAAGACGTTCTGAAGTAGCTCTTCATCATAATGTGGCTAAAAGGTCTTCTTCATTTCATCTCTTGTGACGGATTACCCGTCATTGTGGAAACTATCTTTAGGAGACATCGACCAAATTCTGCTTTCTCACATACATTTTCAACGAAATGCTTCACAAAGAAACGAGAACGGACCTCAAGATAAAATGTTTTCTCTAAACGAAGAGCTTGCAACATGAATAAGGCTGTGAAAGAGAGATGTATAACCTAGGTTTTTATAAAAGGTTGGAGTATTGGTTTAGAATGTTGGACACTGAAATTTAACAAATACATAGTTTTTGACTGAAAAATGCATTGATTTAAAATTAAAAATAACCCCTTCTCTTGAAAGTCTTGAAAAGGATCTAGGTTTGCCCATTAAGTAAATAAATAATAATAAAAATCATAATAATAATAATAATAATAGGTAGCGAGCAAGTCTAATTGTTCACCAACCTAAATAAGGAAGTAAAATGTCTTAGTCATTTGTTTTGATTGTGAACACGGTATTATATTACCCCTTTGGTATCAGCATATTTGTACTAATAGGGTAAGAAAAAGAAAGCTGGAATCGAAAGGAGATGTAGCTGCATTCATGTTAAAGGACAGTGGGAAGTCACTAAGGAAAAAACACCCTCAGTATATCCGACCAGGCTTTGAACAACTACCATCCCACTATCGGAAATTTAGCCTATTGCGAGAATGACGCCTTGAGCCATGTGTTACATGGGTAATCCATATTTGTATTCCACTATCAAGTTTGACATTAAGTTTTCCACGTGGTGTATTTATTATTATTAGCTTAGGTTTTTAAAAACTCTAAATCTCATCTTCGTATGTTCAAATAGTGCGACTCAATTTTAAGAAGCTATAATAGGCTCGCAAGGTAGATATACACCACATGGCTGCCTTACACATCCTAGTGACCAAATTTCCGGAGACTTGATGTCCATCAATCTCTTTAATAGGCTAGCAAGGTAGATATACACCACATGGCTGCCTTACACATCCTAGTGACCAAATTTCCTGAGACTTGATGTCCATCAACCTCTTTAATAGGCTCACAAGGTAGATATACACCACATGGTTGCCTTACACATCCTAGTGACCAAATTTCCTGAGATTTGATGTCCATCAATCTCTTTAATAGGCTCCCAAGGTAGATGTACAGCACATGGCTGCCTTACACATCCTAGTGACCAAATTTCCTGAGACTTGATGTCCATCAATCTCTTTAATAGGCTCGCAAGGTAGATATACACCACATGGCTGCCTTACACATCCTAGTGACCAAATTTCCGGAGACTTGATGTCCATTAATCTCTTTAATAGGCTCAAAAGTTAGATGTACAGTACATGGCTGGCTTAGACATACGAGTGACCAAATTTCCGGAGACTTGATGTCCATCAATCTCTTTAATACGAAAGTGTATATTCCTGTCAAACCTAATATATACCTATTGTATGGGTCTAAATTGACAAATGAAGACTATACCTACCAGGATTCAAATACAGTGCATTCCGGTTAATTGGGACACATCAGGCTAGGTCACTTTGGCCAAATTAAGCAGCTGCCCCAATTAAACGAAATTTTAATGGTACAAACATTTATTTAAAAATTCTGTAACTAAAGCGAAAACAAATAAAATGTGCAAATGTAAAATTAATATACAGTACATACTTGTATGTGTCAAGTTAGGTTTAAACATTACTTAAAGATTCTTTCTTTGAAAAAAAATTATCAAGTGTACTCTGACGTGTTTTCTTTATGGACTGCACCTGTCCAAAGTTGGCGCAGGTATCTAGTTCTGATAAAGGGCTGTCTTCGTTGCCTTCCTGCATGAAGTAGCATCTCAATTCAGCGATATATTTCCAGGCATCCTGGTTAGTCACTAGCCTAGGTGTTTCATTGTCATCATTTTCTTGCTCTTCTGTTGTATCTGAGTGTTTTGTCGCAATTCCTTCAATAATTGTGTCCTCACAATCTTCATTTTCATCATGGCATTGAAGATTAGCATCAATGCTTAAACAATCTTCACAATTTTGGACGTGTTGTAGTACTAGATACATTTCATTGTCTGTACATATAACTGTATCTGGATCACAATTAGTCACGAAACCACATTTAGCAAAACAATTCTGAATTGTTTTGCTGCTTATTTTTTGCCAGCTATTAGTGTTAAATTGTACAGCTTTTAACGGTCAACCATTAGCACTAACTTCTATTGCTTTTTAAGATGGTGTAAGCAGATTTTTCTCAATCGCTCAAAGATATGATTAATCAGCTTTCCACAATAAAAGTCTTCAATTTTTTTTATAATTCTTGCGCCCATAGGCTGTATCAGGGATGTGGTGTTAAGGGGTAAACATTCCAGTTCAATATTTTTTCAAGCCATCTACACGAGGGTGTGCCGTACAGTTGTCAAATATCAAAATACTTTTTCTGGACTTTTGTTGCATTTCCACGTCCCAGTTCATTAGCCATTGCGTAAAAATATATGTGGTCATCCACGCCTTCTTATTTGCATAATATGAAACTGGTAAATTGTATATTGTAAGTCCCTTGAAGCAACAAGGTTTTGCACTTTTACTTTTATTTAAACCCACGCGCAATGTCCACTCCTCTCTAAGCTTTTCTTGTTGCTGTAACAGCCGTGAAATTGTAGATTTCGGCACCTTAATCATCTCCGCTAGCTGAAGATGACTGATGTTATGAGGGTGACTTTTTATCTTGGCAAGAATAGCGAGTTTTTCGGAGTGTCAAATCTTAACGTGGCATTTTGACAGGATTGTTAAATGTACTGAAACAAACTAACTCAGTGCAATGATTGTTACAGTTTTTAATTTATGTTAATCCACACAATGAACCAGTATACACAACACATAACTTAGGGTTCTCGTAAACAATTGTATACCACAAGCATAATGTCAAACAGAATATGATTACCACGACACAGAACAAACAACACAGCCACGCCACAGCACTATTTCAAATCTACTTACTTAACTGCTGCTTGCAAAATTTTCATGTTACCAGCACGCTATCAACATGACCTTCACTGTCACCCCACAAAACAAACGCAATAAACAGCACGACTTTACAATAACAAACTCAGCTGCAGCCTGCAGAATATTTATGATACGAGCTTGTGAGCCTGCATTACCTTCACTGCCCCAATTAAGCGGAGAGTTGGCCCAAATAAGCGAACTAAACTCAAGGTAAATACTTGATTTGTTTGTGTTCTTAGAGTTTTATCCCAAGCAGAAACATTCTACCAAAGAACATAACAATCAATTTCATATTTCAAAGTATTTCAGGTAAATATTAGATATTTGTTTATAGCTCAAAATCTAATATATATAACCGAAAATATTTTTATTTTTAAAAGTCCAAATTAACAATGTTAAGTTATTTCATATCCGAAAGAGTTGAAGAGATATCAAAATTGGGGGATTTACACTAATGTAAAATACCTTCAAATTAATGTTCATGGGAAAATGAAAGCTGCCACTTGTTTTGTAATGTTAAACAGTTCTTGGATAAAAATGTTATCACAATCGTTATAATGGATTTGGAGAAATTTGTTTTTTTTCTCTTTGTGCCCTTCTCTTAGGGTTAAATATCTAATCTCACAAACTCCTCAGAGGAACCTTAGGAAAACCCTATATACCAAGTTTTAGCCTGAACGGTAAAATGATTTCGACTCTAGACAGAAATAGACACGCACATAGTCACAGACATACGATATTGCAAAAAAACACCTTTTCGGTTTCAGGGGAGTCATGAAACGTCAACATTAATCAATACCTCAAGTTCGATTTTATTGACGATCACAATACTTCATTTAACAATCAATATAATAATTTGTTGATAGGTTCACAACAGAAAATTTAAAGATATTTGAGAACTAGAAGCGAATTTTTCCTCTTTACCTTGAGATAAGTTTCGTAGTTTTCTTTCCCCTCTTTCTTATTGACATAATAAAGTGTGGTTGTTGGTGAAGGTTGAAAGGGAGTATAAGCTTAGAGATTAAGGTGGCAGCTTTAAGTTAAGCTCTAGTGCCAGTGGTGACTATCAATTATCTAAGAAAGGCTGGATGGCAAACCATGTTTTAAAGTACACGCCCAATATGTCGATAGTTTCCGGAAAAATTCTTTAGAGTGCCCATAGGAATTGTGAGAAGCAAAATTATTGGCCGCCATTGCCCGACGTTACCAAGGTGAAGTAAGTGAATGGTATTGTTTTAATTTCTTTGGAGTTAAGGTTGAAATGTCTTTCAGGTGATGAATTTTTATCAAGAAAGGTATCACACTATACTAAACACTACACACAGATAGTGAACAATAGTGGATACCTTTTAACATAAAAACCGATGATCACGTGGTTTAGGGCTTCGTGCTCGTAATATAATTAAATGGGAAGGTTTAAAAAAACAGGCTACACCAATTCGAAAACCCTCAGTTTTCCGTTAGTACGTAATCAAAGTTTCAGTTATCTAGGTGTATTGGTTTTGTAGTCACAAGAATATGTGATAACACAGTATTTGAAGTTAGACACTCGAATAAATAATAAGCTCCTGAAGTGTACATTCACTTAATTTCCTTGAATATTTTGGCCAAGTTTCAGATATTAATGTTTCTTCTTTGCGAAAGTTTCTCATACTGTTGATCACGCGGTTTAAGATGTAAAGCTCACAATATGTGTATCTTGAATTTTGGTTACCCAAATCATGACCACGATGTCTAATGTGTCAGGCTTACAAAGGACGTAATTTTTATCAAATAAGCATGCAGTTCGGGACTTCAGTCCCCCAATATGTTTCTTAATTTTTGGTTGCCCGATATCTAATATACCAGGCTCCAAATGGTTGTGATTTTTATTTTATAAAATTCGCCTTAAGTACTGTGCATACCTCGAATATTTCTCTAGGTACGTTTCCACTTTTTAAGCTTTCATAGTTTTAAAGATACATGCCACATTGATCAAGTAGTTTAAGACAGCAGGATCACAATATTCAATTTGTTTTTAAAAGTACAAGATCTATTAATATTTGTATTACGACGAGTTCTGTCTCACGGGGACCACCTATCCGGGCGATTCTAAGATTTGAGACGTGCATATCTATTCTAACAACCTCTGGACCACGGCTAGAGGTTTATTTGAGAGGAAGGGGAGCTGCTGATATTATCCCCAATCTTGCAGTGACTCTACATTCCAAGTAGGATCCCACAGACCATCGCTGTAGTCGTCAATTGACCCTCGTTTATCGGTCGGTTTTGGCTCCAATAGGCATCCGTGCTTTTCTAAACAGGTTTAAGAAGCAGATGTATCACACCAAGTTTTTTTTATATCCGTATTAAAAGATTGTTATTATTATTATTATTATTATTATTATTATTATTATTAGCACCGCGTCTTACTACCCGTTCGGGTTATACGCACTTACGCTAATGTGTAATGGTAGGGTGATAGTGAGATGAAATGAAGGACCTACAGTTTAACGTGGAATCCGAACCACGGTGGAGGCCTGGCATTCCCCACATTCACAAGATGACTTGTCAGAGGTGTAAAAGATTGTTAAAATGTCATGTGGTTATCTTTAGTAATTGTTCATGAAATTAAGTTCATGCCAAAATATTTGATCTTAAGGACCATTTATGAAAGAAAGCCGCTTGAAAACCATCTCTAGCCACTTCAGTGGCCACGTGGTCTAACGCGCTACTCGCTCGCAGTAGACTAGACTGCCGACGACGGGAAGATTGAGGTTCAAATCTCAGTCGGGTGTACCGAGGGTAGTTTCCAACTTTCTCGCCACGCAAATGCAGGTACTCTTCCTATAAACCTCCCTCATCTTTAAAAAAATTTGCGTAATCAGTATGTAGGTGTATAACCAAACGGGTAGAGGGACTCGGTGCTAAAAATAAACAAAAAAATCAATCAGGCCTATTTATACACTAGTGGGATTACAGGTAAGGGTGAAGCAGGTGTAATAAAGAGGAGACGTTCCTGCATTTGCGTAAAGGGAGAGGTGATAAAATATTGAACAAAAACTTCAATAGATCCAACCGAGATTTGAACCCTACCCTACGTGTCATCAGCAAACAATACAACCCGAAACCATCCCCTTTGTCCCCGTACCCATCAGTGGGGATTCGAAAACCCCGGAAAATTAAGTAATGTTATTTGAATGATGAAGTTCAGGAATGCTGAGGACGGGGAGAATCTCGGTCGGGTGAACTGTTTTGTTTTTTTCTAAATGGTTTTCCACTCTCCCTCCACGCAAATGCAGGTTCACTTCCTTTAATTCAACCTTCCCAATTCCTTATCCATTAGTGTAATTAGTACTTAAACATATAACCCGAACGGGTAGTAAGACGCGGTGCTAAATAATAATAATAATAATAAGTTCAGGAAGTCACACAAATAAACCATTCTATTTTCGTATCGGTTACAACTTATGACTTGAAATCGAGAGACAAGGTTTGTATCTTGAGAGGGTACACTGGAGATACTTTACCCCATCACACGTGATTCCTTTCTCCAAGAAAGTATGGGCGCATCCCCATATACTCCACAACCCTTATCTTGTTCATTTCATTCAGGTAGGTTAAGACGGCCATAATCAGCACACTTCCATTAAACACATTCCATGACGTCAGCCTACAATCGAACCAAAGTGACCGAGCGGCCACCGCTTGTTGACGAAGATAGTTGCGACATATGTGGATAGAGGGTGTCATGATGTAACCACAATGATCCATCCGGCCGTTAATCTCAATTTTCTAGATCATAGCGTTACTTTTCCATTCAAGCAGCTCCTCATTTGTCCTCACAAGGCTGAATTGTTCCCGTTATAGACCTAGACCCACTGCTTCACAGAAATTCTGGATGAAAAATTAAAATATGGAATAATATGGGTAATTAAAAGGAATAATATTCTGAAAATTGAAAAATAACACCTGTACATGATAATCGAACCCGGGACCTTCGGCTTAGTACGCCAATGTTCTTTCCACTGAGCTATCCAGGAGTTGTCCCTTGATCAGGGCCATTATTCACTCATAATTTAAGACAGAGTCTATGATGGACGTGTGTAAATCATCGGCTACAAATGTGTGTTTTTTATTAAGATCACTAGCTATCTCGGCAGTTGGTTTATTGCAGCCATTTGTACTTTATTATAATTGTACGGGATTGAATATTAAAGAATCAAATAGCCAAAGCTATTAATTATACTTTTGAGTGAGGATTACTCGATCTAGCTATCATATTCTGAAAATTTAAAAATGACACCTGGACACGGGAATTGAACTTGAGACCTTTGGCTTAGTACGCCAATGCTTTTACCACTGAGCTATCACACATTTGTAGCCGACGATTTCCGCACGTCCATCATAGACTCAGCCTTAAAGTATGAGTGAAGAATGACCATGCTCACGGGACGAATCCTGGATAGCTCAATGTTTAGAGCGATGGCGTATTAAACCTATGGTCCTGGGTTCGATTCCCGTGTCCAGGTGTCAATTTTCAATTTTCAGAATATGATATCTAGATGGTGTAATCCACACAAAAAACCATAAATAATAGCTTTGGCTATTTGATTCATTAAATGGAATAACTTAAAACAATAAAAAAATGGGTGTGTGTACTAATGTACGCGCGTGAGAAGTTATACTTCTTTGGCATCATTAAAAAATAAAAAATAATTTAATAATATTTAGTATTAATTATGTTAAATAATATTTTAATTTATATCAATAAATAATACATACGAATAGTTAACCTCAATTATATTGGAGCACTTGAACAAGTCTATAAGCACAATTTTTTTCACTAATATTTACGAATAGTAAATAATATTAATCAAAATATTGAATTTAAATCACTACTGAATATAATTTATTAGCACATATATAATTCGCACTTGTATGAAACTAAAACACGTGTTGTGAATGTAGAAACTAGAAACATGTGGATAAATATCATATATATGAAAACAGTGATCAGAGGCGACGAGCGTACCATAGAGAAAGGAATAACAGAGTATACATTTCTCTATGAGCGTACCAACATGCACGACTAACAGAGGTTCTATTTCTATTTTGTTGGTAGCTTTTTTTTTTTTCGAGACTTACTGAGCGGTTTAACTTCAACCTGTTACTTTTGTGTTGCAGTGATAAGCGCGCATCTTAAAATTTCACTCTCATCATTTTTTCATAACGCGCCAAAAGAAGTATAACTTCAATAACCAATATACTATATAGATTGATTTTGATAAATATTTTTTTAGAACCGCCTCTTACTACCCGTTCGGGCTATACGCTTAAGTACTAATTACGGTAAAGGGATAGGAGCTAGGAAGGTTGAATTTAAAGGAAGTGAACCTGCATTTTCATGGAGAGAGAGTGGAAAACCATTTAGGGAAAACCACCCCCAGTTCAGACGACAGAGAATCGAACCTCTATCTCCCCGTCCTCAGCAGTCTAGCTCAACAAGAAACTAGCACCTTACCATTTCTACAACCACCAAGCCGGAACCTTTTTTTTTCGATATTATTTTTAAAGATAAATAAAATAAATAAATGTCAAGTTAAAATACTATAATTTTGGAAACATCTCACAACTTTCGGAAGTAAGGTAGAAGGTTCGAGAGGCCGGAGTTTCCGGAGAAAGTTCTCGTCTTTATTGGCTACCCAGGAGGCAGCGAGGTTCGTGCACCATTCTTCACGTTAACAACTTCGGGGACCGCGCCTTCTAGTCTCTGGAAATATCGGCCTCAAATATTCTCTTCTCCAAAATACACACGACTGTGGGTTCGCCTAAATGTCGAGTCCTCTCGTCGCCGTACGGAGGCGGCTACATCTGCTCTCTTGAGATGAGGAAGGGAGACAGGAGGAGGTATATAGAGAAGGGGAGAAGAAGATAAAAGAGGAAGATAGAGGGAGAGCGAAATAATTCCATTTGTACCAACGCCCAGTCCAGTGCCATTATAGTCGAAGAGAACAACTACAAATCTAGAGGGCCTTGATTTGATCCCATTTTATGTCTAAATTAAATTTAAAAATTACATTAACTTTTCTGTACCGGTTATACCAGCGATTTAAGTTCAAACTGTTGGGACAGAAAAACAAAACAAAAATTAATTGAGAGGTATAGCAAAAGGTTGAAGCGAGGATGGGAAAACACATTATGTTTGTGTATGTGTGTTTGCACAACCTCTTACTACCCGTTTGGACTATCCGTATATCTACACTTAAGAAATAGAGATGAGTAAGGTATCATTTAGAGGAAATATATTCACATTTGCTTGAAGGGTGAGTATAAAGCAATTTAGAAAAAAGCACACTTTGAAAAACTGACAAAGATTCAAACTCCGATCTTCTCGTTACCAGCAGTTTAGTATTTTGCGAGAGTGACGTTTTAGACCATGCAACCACTGATGGAGGTCACATAATGTACAAGTCCCTTATCCCCTCAATTGCAAGGAGTCAACGTCCCTTACCCCATCCAGAGCAGGGGGTCGATGTCCCTTACCCCTTGAAGAACAGGTCAAACAAAGGGCAAAGACAAGGCTAGTCTCTAATTTAATCCTCTCATGGATATAGTTCAGGTATAATGGGGATCATAGCTGATATCATCCCCATGTTTTCGGACCAGGGAAATATCAAGAACACTTCTCGTCCCCAACCAGGAATTAACAAGGTTTATTTACCAAAAATGTAAAAATAACAGACAAATATGATTATGTCAAAATCATTTCAATTCAAAAGGAAAAATCAAAAGTGTAACTCACTTCTTCTTCTCGTTAATGTAGTAACCCGACAAAGCCCTAAAAGTTGAAAACAGGAACATTTTCCGTTCTAATATTTACACAACCGATTTTCAAGAAACGCCATATTTGGACTCGTAGGGAGATCTATGAATTATACAATTGTTAAATATATGTGTCGATCTGAAGAGTTATTAAGGCTTAAATAAAAATTGCAATCCAAGTGTGAGAACAATAAAATGATTTGGTTAAGTGTTAGTGGAAGGCTTCGCAAACGTTGGTGGGTTCTTGTCAGCGTGGCAGAAAACTCAGCCTTACTGTTAGTGAAAAGGTAGCTTCAGGAGAGATGTATGTGTCTGTTAAATAGTCCACGAACTTTGCGTTCATCAGTAGGTGCAACAGATACCAGATCAAAGAGAAAACAGTCTTCAACTTCGGACGGATCTAAGAAAAGCAAACCAAACCTCGTTTGTAGCCTTGTAATCTCCCGAACGTATGCTTGCAGCTAAACCTACTGGCTCTTAGAATCTACCCAGATACCTGGCGTATGAAACTAATTACACTTCAATCTAGAGATAGTGCTTTTATTATGTTTCACAACGTATCACTACCCTTTCAGGCTGTATAAATATATAATATATTAGTACACTAACGTGAGGATAAAGAAGGTAGAATTTAGATGAAAGGTACCCAAATTTACAAAGCGAGAAAGTGAGTAAGAATATAAACATTTGAGGAAAAAACAATCTCATAACACCCGGACAGGATGCGATCCCCAACCTCCCTGTGACCAGTAAACCAGACTAAATTATCTAAATTAGTTGATATTAGTTTGTGCTTGAGAAGTGGACGTTAAATACACAAATGTAAACATAAAATTAGTAGCGTATAAACCGTACGTACACATTCATGTCAGATAATTATTGTATTTTGGATGGTAAGTTTTAATATAAAGGTTTTCTAACAATTGTATTTATAGGATAGAGATGAGGAGGGTAACTAGGGGAAATGCACCCACATTAGTACGGAGAAAAGAAATGGATAGCCAGTGTTTTTTTAACACCATGTCTTACTATCTGTTCAGGTTGTACGCATATCTATTAATTACGCTAGTGAGTAAGGTATGATGCAGGTTTAAATTGGAGGAAATGTACTCCCATTTGCTTGGAGGTAGAGTGGAAAACCATTTAGAAAAATATAGCCTCCAGCACACCCGACCGAGATTAAACCTTAATCTTCCTCTCATGGGCAGGCTAGTCTATAGTATAGTAAGAGTGATGCCTTAAGCCATGCGGACACCAAAGCAGGTCCAAAAACACGGTATTTAATAAAATACAGAACCCCCTCCTCCCCAGTGCACCCTGATGAGATTCGAGTCTCAAACTGCCCTATCACCCGGATATCCAGAATATTGCAAACCTGACGCCTTAAACGTGACCAATAGCACTGGTCTTGATAGATAGAGACCACTTGCTTAGTAAATAGTTGTATCGTCTCTTAGAACAAGCGTGTGTTCGAGACGCCTTCGTGTCGCAGCCACAGTATATAGTCCACTTTAACATGCATTACACAGACAAGTTGAATATGATCTATGCTCTTGTTTGCCATCTATTGAAACTTGGTTGAAACTCCGGAGTATCTATCGTCAGGATAAAAGTGTCAATATGACCACTTTATGTGCGCATTGACTAAAGAAATAGCAGGAAAATTGGTTCGCCCCCAGGTGATTCCCAATATTATAGAAACGGTACTAGGAAGGATTCCAAAAGTGGTTTAATTTACAAAACATGAATTTAAAAAAATTAACTTCATTAAATGAACTTCATAAGTTCAAATAAATAAATGGTACGACACAATTGTATGAACTTTCTCATATTGTCTTATTTGGCTTCGAAGAAGATTTTCAAAAATAGTTTTTAGGAACTTACCCTTGAATAAGTTTTACTCATAAACAAGCACATCTTCTTGCTAATCACAATAATAACTCTTTATTTATAAATTCTAAGCCGAATTGTTCAATAAAATTATTTAAAAAAACTCAAATAAACAAAATTCCAAACAACTCTAAAATTATTTCTTATTTGTAAAAATAAAACGTATTCTTATTTATTATAAAAAACTATTTCCAGATTCCTATTTTAAATTCAATCATTAAGGTCAATTTCCAAAACATTAAAATGGCATAGAGTTTGTCATAAATAAATATTTAAATAATATTTCCATTTTTTGAAAAGACAATCATTGGTAAAATACCAATAAATGATTATTTTTTTACCACAAAAACAAATTTACAGTGTTAATTGTCATATCAAACATTCCCAAGATATCCCCTTGGAAGCAAATCTTTAGGGCCATTTTAAAAATATTTCATGTTTTACAAAAATCAGTTATCAGTTAATAGCCCCTAAATTAGTTTTTACCCCCAAAACAAGAATGCACTGACATATTGATGAGCTATTGAATTAATCGCCCCGCATTGGGCGCCGATTGTAGCACTATTGAATTAATCGCCCCGCATTGGGCGCTGATTGTAGCACTATTGAATTAATCGCCCCGCGATGGACGGCAATTGAAGAGCTTTCCTCTTCTTGTGGTTATTGTTTGTTTTAGTTGTCCTGGTTTTTGTACTAATTAATGAGTTGTGAACTAATGTGGTTTGATTGCCACGCAATTTGAAGTCCTTTTATAAGGTTTATAAAAAATGAGGTTTATTTATTTATATCACTCGCCCCACGTTGGGCCACGCTTTTTAATATTATGTAATAAATACACATTTATAAAGTTGATATTCTTTTAATTCAAAATCTCTGTTTATTTAAGAGAGAAACAGATCATGTCATTGACAAACTTCGTACGCGGCCAATAGCACGATCTTAGGGATCGTGGACAGGAGCTACAGTCAGACTACATCAAGGACTGGACTCCTAGTGAGGTTCTATTGCCCCATCTTTCGCCTATATCTATTGCTCATGGAAGCTTCCAGAAGCTTACGTATAGTAAAATAAAATAAAGTATAAAATAGAACATATGGATGGAAGTAGAATGTTCGAGAATAGGAAGCTGGCTCAAATTACCGTTTAGAAATGCAAATTGTTCCTTTTAGGAAAGGAAGTAAATTTATTTTCCTTATAAAAGACCTTAAATTGTTCTTTTGACTCAACAGGTCCTACGTCATGCACTCTGACGTCATTGACAATGGCTCTTGTGCCCTCTTAGAAGAAGAAGTGCTTTAAGCGCCATGTAATATACTATATAATTTAAATAAATAAGATACGTTTATAAAGTTAGGACGATATTATTGTCAATGCTCTCACATATTCTTTAGGGGCAGGTCAGTCAGTAACATTACAATATTTCATGTCAAACACTTCCAAGATATTCATTTGGAACCAAATCATTAGAGGCATTTTTAAAAATATTTTAAGTTTTTGAAAAAATCAGTCATCACTAAAACACCCTTAATTTGAGGACTAGAGTAAAAAAAAAAAAGTTTCTACAAAATTTAAATATCAAGTTTGAAATAAAATCCATCGGTTTTGAATTTGTGGCCAGGAACAAAATGACAAAGAGACAGACTAACGGACATGGGGACTGACAAAAATGTTAAATCTACATTTTTGGGTTCATGTTAACATAAAACTTAAAAGATTCGTCATAATTTTAAGATAGATTTTTTCATGATTACAATACTTTCTCTTGATATGAGAAAGTAAAAACCAGGAATCGAGTTTTCTAAAGATATATTTTATCTTGGTAGTACGAGTAAATATAAAAGTACTAATGCAGGTGTAATATTTCATTGTAATTTTGTAAACAGTATAATTGAAGTGCGTTGTCGGTTATCCAATATGAATCAACAATAATTTATTTAAATAGAATGTGATCATGACTATCTTCTGAAACGCAGTCTTAAAAGTTAAATAAGTGACATCAAAGTTAAGTTGAGACTCTGTAATGATATGGAATTATACATCTCAATAATTTATTAATCACATCTTAATTCAAAATTAATATATTTTAAATGAGAGGGGGTGGAAAGATTTATTTGTGTTAAGTTGTTAAGTTGCACGGTATGGCGACATCCTTCTACGTCTCTGTTTAAAAAGACAACGCAGTTTTGTGAACTGAAACGCACCTGGGGGCAGACCCGAATTGCGCCAAGTCAAGTTCAGGTAGTCGGTGAGGGAGGTGGGGGGGGATGATACAAACAAAGACCATCGCAAACAAGCTCTCGCCACATCATGTCTTTCCTCCCCTTAGTAAAGGAATGTAA
>CABFVZ010003040.1:58959-70621 GCA_902151445.1 Timema monikensis
ATTATTATTATTATTATTAGCACCGCGTCTTACTACCCGTTCGTGCTATACGCACTTTACGCTAATGTGAAATGGTAGGGGGATTGTGAGATGAAATGGAGGACCTACAGTTTAACATGGGATCCGAACCACGGTGGAGGCCTGGCATTCCACACATTCACAAGATGTCTTGTCAGAGATGAAGGAAGGGTTTGGTAATCAGATAAATTTATGCCGGGACTGAGGATTGAACCCCGACCCCCAACACAGAAGTCCAACACCTTACCCCTAGACCACCAGGTCACCCTTCTAGACTACAGAAATAAAGTATTTATACTTATTACTATGAGACTGCACAGCCATATTATAAGCATATACTTACCACCCCTGGATTGTATAGTGATAGTATATACATTAAGGTGGTCCTTATAATTTTTTTCACTCGGCTTTGATCCCCCAAAAATGTTCCTTGATGTAAAAAATAATAATGTGTGTAAAATTTGAACTATTTTAGTTAACATTCCATATATTTTACATCATACAAGTATACAGCAATTAATGCATACATAATTGTTGTATTGATTATTTGAAAAATTCCACACACAAATCTTTATCTAAATTAATTATGTCTATCAAAGACAACATAACATTGTTTACACTTGAAATAATATTCATTGTTGACACTGAGAAAATCAGTTAAATCTCTTAAATCAGAATACCTTGTAACTGTACTCATCCGAGATTAAGTTTTTTTTTTTACTTCAGTCGGGATAACGACGCCCTTATTGTTCTACAACTTGTAATAAATATTGTTTTTGCTCATCATCTTTCGTTATAAGGGTAATATGTACTCTTGCATAAATGCCAGAACCATTTCAGCGTCGTCATTAACAACCCTTAAATGTTTAACTGTCTTCCTTGGTTTCTTGTAGTCATCTCTGTGATGAAATGTTTCAGGATCAAAATATAAATAATATGTTGGGATATTAAGGCGATGAAAGAAATTCATAGTGTTTTTTGTCACAAAATTTCCAATCCTTATATCACGAGAAATCTTATTACTCAGTTAGATGCGCTTAAGAGGTACGTCGAACCCAATCCCTTTCATTAAGGAACCGAAGCATAGATTAAAAAAAATAATTGTAGACCCTTTTTATCAAAAAACTGCCAAACCTACAAGCTCTTCACTTAGATACCCACAGATTCACTTCTAGTTTCTTGCTGGTAACTTTAA
The DNA here is from genome assembly GCA_902151445.1 of Timema monikensis. Lineage (NCBI taxonomy): Eukaryota > Metazoa > Arthropoda > Insecta > Phasmatodea > Timematidae > Timema > Timema monikensis. The sequence continues at coordinate 60,173 of CABFVZ010003040.1, forward strand.
AGATAGCAGAATTTACCTTTCCATAAGCACTAAGCTGCAGCAGTAAACTGAGGTCGTTAGAGGGTGCTGAAATAGGAAGAGAAGCCGTAAACCAAGATAAAACTAAGATAAATATGCACAAGAAAAATGCAAACGCTACACAATCCGTATTCTTCCAATTTAGTGAGTTTGAATTGTCCACGAAACATCCATATCTTGAAAGAATACAATGCCTTTGCCATCCATCTAGCATGATGAAGATCCCCAGGATATATAAATCTTATTCCACGTGGAGGAACGCCTCCTAAGAAGATAATTCCAAACTCAAAAAATTCTTTGTAATCATCTCTGACTTGAGTTTCTTGGAACTGGTCAACTGCAAATTGAGTCACAATGTCATTCTCATCTCTCAAAGCTCCCATAATTGTTGCATTACTGGTTTCACTTTCATAAGCCGGTCCTATTCCAAATATTGTCTGAAGCGTTTAAAAATGGTTATATCAGGGCCAGATGATGTACCTCACAAGGCCTCGTTGATCACACTTGTAAGAATGAGTTCTAATATGTGGTGGCGACATGCTGGGTGATGGAGGTCCTTTTGTAACCTTTGTTCCAAAAAGAATGCAAGCATAATTTCTGTGACCTGAGTTGCTGGCAGTAGTGTCAAAACACATTGCGTTTACTTGTTGAATAATCGCCCACTCTTCAAGCAAAGTAGCCCTTTGTTGATCTTGTGCATCTCCTGTATCTGTCTGTAACTTTGGAACTCCAATAAACTGATTTACATCCAGTCCAGACACAATCACCGGCAATCGATTTACCTTTTTCATTCCTAGTCAGGTCTGGTAGAAGTTTTTCATTCCAGTGAACAACAAGGGAGCATTTTGCCTGAAATTCTTCTTTTAAATTCGTTGTAAGTTCTTCACGTAATTTTTCTCGATATATCCGAATAGAAGATCTTTTAATATTAAGATCATTTACTTTGTGGCCGAGGCCCTCAGCAGTTGCTTCCAACAGATATGTGGCTTTTCTATCACTTAACTTTACTCAATCTAAAGTCAAAGCAACAGATGATGTGATAATGTTCACACGTGCCATTTTACGGCCGGAAGCAGTGGAAGTGGAAGGTATTGACAATACTTGATCAATGCTTGCATGTGCTTTCTCCTCTTCAAGATCCATCACTGTTACTTTAACTCTTTTACATCACTGGAGTAAATGAGAGCGGCACTTTCGTTCCGAACCATTTGTTTATCTTCATACTTCTGCTTAAACTCTTGTTGTTTTTTTCATTTACGTTGTTAAGCCCTTGCTTCTTTGGATGCCAACACTTTATCGATTTTTCCCAAAGCGACCACGGCAACCAGGTTCTCTATGTGCGAGAAGGAAATCCTCTTGGATATTCATAATCTGCAGGGCTTATTGATGAGAAATATCAAATAAGTTGTCAAGGTCTCTTGAAAATTGAGATTCATAGACTTGCTGAACAGTTGTTTTCCTATTGGGATTTTTTTTTTCTTTCAGCTTGAGCCACTTTTCATTAAGTTTCTCCAATTTCTTGATACAATCCTGTTCATGACGAATGGGGATACGGCACTTCCCCTCCTACCCCCGAAAAAAACAGTTTCCTTAACAACAGCCCTACAACTCTCACGAATTGTCTTCTTCAAGATCCTATGGTGGTATAAAAAAGACACCTAACACTGTTTTATTTGAAGGTGATTTGGATCCCTTCAGTTCACTTTCTTCAGAGCCAATTAACCAAATTAGCTACTGCTGCCATTTTTACTGTTCAGCTTTTAAAATAACTGCAACGGACAAATTGTTACGATTCGATAAACACAAAAACGGTAAAATACTAGCAGATACATAGAGTAAACTTAAACTAAACTTGGGTACACAGATAATTAAAATAATTTGATATTTCAACTGACTTGAACAACCTCTAAATTTAGTCTGATCTGCATAAAACTTTTCAAAAAATATTTTTTATATAGTAGAACAACATAGGAGGGTCAGTAAAAAAACATTTCAAAACTTTAAAAATAAGGACCGCCCTAATGTACATAAACTTACTACTACTAGGCTACGTATATGTATATGCTATATTTATTTTATTTTATTTCATTTCATAGAGAAAGTATATATACTTATTACTACTAGACTGATTGAGGTATTATATATATTTATTACTACTAGACTGGGTATAACATCTGTAATTCAGAATAAAACAATCATCAAGAATTACGTTTCATTAAAATAATTTAGTCTGAGCAATATTTTATATCAAGGACAGGGATTATAAGTCTCAACTTCAATTTATAATATTAGTTTGATAAAAAAAAAAATACTTCTTGCATTAAGTTGGGGTGGTGAGTTGAGTTTATTTGCAGTTTTATTGACAAAACCTCTTTGGTCAAAGTAAGTTAAATTTAGCTTCAGTAGAAACGTAGAGATTAATTTTCTGCACATTGTCATCTCTGCGGTTGTTTAATATTTCAGTCATTGATTTAGTGGCATTTGAACATTGATTTTTAAATTAATAATTTGTAAATAAATTAAATGATAAAATAGTAGGAAAATAGCACAACCCAGATAAAAGTAAAACCACATATTTACACACAATGCAATATTTCTATGCTATAATAGCATTGAAATATTGAGGTATGTGTAATTATGTGTTAGGGTTTTTACTTGTTTTATTTGTGCTTTATTATTTTCCAACTATTCTATCATTTTATTTATACAAATAATTGTTTTTGCTCAATGCACTTTATTTTATGCCTATTTTTTAATTAATAAAAATAGTATTGTTCTAATTCCAATACACCAATAACAAATATTTGAATCCAATATTAATAATAATTCACTATATTTTTAGAGCTATTTTATGGATATTGATAATATGTATCAAAAATGATAGCTAAAGATCACGTAACTTGACGTATTAATACGTGAAAATAGAACTATTAATTGTACCTGACATGGAATTCAGTATAGAATATGAGTGAAATATAAAAACACATTGCGAGCATATATATATATATATATATATATTCACATTGTTTAACAATTCAAATATCACAACCACAAAATATGTCGCCTAAGTTAAGATAGTTGGGGACACCAGCCAGTTAAGGGCGTTGTTTTTACAAATTAAATTTAAAAAAATTAGTCATAATAAATCAAGTATTGCTTCAGTATAAATACAAATTATAATTTTCTTCACACGGTGATATCAACAGTTGTTGAATATATGTCATGACCAAAGCAGAATTAGATGACAAACTTTTTAAATGAAAATAAAAAAGTGATTAAATTTCAGGACTCCTCTTGATAGATATTCAACAACTGTTGACGTCACCCCGTGAAGAAAATTAAACTCTAGGTTTCTACTGCAGAAGGTGACCTGGTGGTCTAGGGGGGTAAGATGTCGGACTTCTGTGCTGGCGGTCAATGCTTCAATCCTCGGTCCCGGCACAGATTTATCTGATAACCAAACCCTTCCTTCACCTCTGACAAGAACGTGTATTAATCACAACTTGTGAATGTGGGGAATGCCAGGCCTACCACCGTGGTTCGGATCCCACGTTAAACTGTAGGTCCTCCATTTCATCTCACAATCACCCTACCATTACACATTAGCGTAAGTGTGTATAACCCGAACGGGTAGTAAGACGCGGTGCTAATAATAACAATAATAATAATAATAATAATATATTAATATAATAATATATTTATTTTATTTTATTTCATAGAGAAAGTATATATACCTATTACTACTAGACTGACAGAGGTATTAGATATATTTATTACTACTAGACTGGGCATAACATCTGGAATTCAGAATAAAACAATCATTAAGAGTTACGTTCCATTAAAATAATTTAGCCTGAGCAATATTTTATATCAAGGACAGGGATTATAAATCTCAACTTCAATTTATAAACAGTATACTATTATATTAATATTAGTTTGTCAGTTTATTATTATTCTTATTTCAACTATATGTTTATGTTTCTTATTATTCTTATTTCTTCTTATTCTGTAGAAATGTTTAATTTATTTTAATCAAGAAACAGTTTTTATTTTATTTTTTTATTGCACAAACACGGACCTTAACTCTCGTCCCCTAAAAACACACCCTGAGCACACAAGAGATAGTAAATAGTGGAGCTCCGTTTCTCTTTCAACTCTGTATATTCGAACGTAGCGCTTCGTATTTATGAGGTAATCTATAATCTATACTCTAAAGAGCCGCTAACCCGCCATCAAACAACAAACTTTCTCTATGAAACCAGTCCATTTCGTAAGTGTTAGTTCATCAGAAAGTCACAGTGAACGGACGAGCGGTCAATACACCTGTCAAAAACACCCTCCCCCCCAAAAGTTGTATTACAATTATTTGAAATTTTGTATATTCATTTTTAACTAACGTTATATATTAGATCAGTCTCACTCTTAAAAAAAAAGTGAGTGCTGGAACAATTCCTTTAAACAACTATCCCTACTCATCATTATATTTAATATAGATGGTTTCTCGCTGGTTTTAGGGTAAAGTGCTCGCCTCAGAAGCCTATGTTAGTGGGTTTAAACCCAGCCTGGTTCGACGGATTTTTCTAGAGCGATAAAATTACGTAGCACAACTTCCTTCGGAGGGAAAGTAAATCCGTCGGTCCCAAGTCGATTGTGGCTTGTAAAATAACCCTGGAAGGTATAAGAAAATACCTTTACCGGTAAAATTGGTAGGTACTTTCGTTCTCACTCATAGAAATTCTCGTGTGCTGATATAATCAGTCTGTTCAGATAATGCAGGTTAAATACCCCAAATAAATAAATAAAAATAAATGGTTTAAGTCCATTTAAACCAGTAAAAGACACCTTGTTTTTCTTTCTTTTTTAATGTTCGTGCACCGCGTTATAGTAGAGTCCAATGTTAATAAGAAGAATCTTATCTGACAGCTAGAAAAGTTACTACAGTCCAATGTTCATAGGAAGGACCTTATCTGACAGCTAGAAGCTAGTAGAGAACCTCGGGTAGTATGGAACATTGGACGGTACAGAACCTAGGGTGTGTAAGATAGTCTGGGCTCTACTGTGGTAAATATCTACGCCAGCCCAGACCAGAATTCTCTAGAAATGTGGCCAGTCCTTGGAACCGTTTAGCTGCGAGGCCAAGCCAGTAACGTTCTAGCACAACAAGAAATATAAAGTTGTGTTACTGCAGCCTTAGAGTGAATGGGGTGAATACGCCACTGAAAAAAGGTCTCGAATGTAAAATATGTGTCCCTAATGATTGTGGGTTCTAGCTACGTGCTCTCCATATTGGATAGTTCTGACCCGCCCGTTTGGTAGCGTGGGATACACCGAGGTGTAGGGTGTCTAAACGATGTAGACACAGAGATCACCGGGTGTTTCACAAGCAACGAAACACATTTAATATTATTACTTGCTGGCCAAAATTTTGCAACGACAGTTATCAACTACATGTTTAAGAATATTTTTTTGAAGTTATACTTCTTTAGGCGCGTTATGAAAAACTGATGAGTGAAATTTTAAGATGCGCGCGCATCACTGTAACACAAAAGTAACAGGTTGAAGCTTAACCGCTCATTAAGTCTCGAAAAAAAAAAGCTACCAACAAAATAGAAATAGAACCTCTGTTAGTCGCGCATGTTGGTACGCTCGTCGCCTCTGATCACTGTTTTCATATATATAATATTTATCCACATGTTTCTAGTTTCTACATTCACAACACGTCTTTTAGTTTCATACAAGTGCGAATTATATATGTGCTAATAAATTATATTCAGTATTGATTTAAATTGAATATTTTGATTAATATTATTTACTTTTCGTAAATATTAGTGAAAAAAATTGTGCTTATAGACTTTTTCAAGTGCTCCAATATAATTGAGGTTAACTATCCGTATGTATTATTTATTGATATAAATTAAAATATTATTATGTAACATAATTAATACTAAATATTATCATTTTATTGTAATTAATTATTTGCATGCAATTAAAAACTCTTTTTTAATGATGCCAAAGAAGTATAACTTCTCACGCGCGTACATAAGTACACACACCCATATTTTTTTTTGGTACTGCATCCTACTACCCTATTTGGGTTATATTTTTATTTACTAGAAGGAATAGCAAGGATACATTTTTAGAAAATGTACCAGCATTTACGTGGAGGGAGAGTGTAAAACTGTTTTGGAAAAATTAGACTCAGTACACCAGGACCTAGATTCGAAATTCACTCTCCACGTCGTCGGCAGTTTAGTCAACTGCAAGAGTAGCGCGTTAGATAACACGGATATCCTAAGTGGATTACTAATTATTATTATTATTATTATTATTAGCACCGCGTCTTACTACCCGTTCGGGTTATACGCACTTAAGCTAATGTGTAATGGTAGGGTGATTGATTGTGAGATGAAATGAAGGACCTACAGTTTAACGTGGAATCCGAACCACGGTGGCGACCTGGCATTCCACACATTCACAAGATGTCTTGTCAGAGGTGTAGGAAGGGTTTGGAAATCAGATAAATCTGTGCCGGGACCGAGGATTGAACCCCGGTCGCCAGCACGGAAGTCTGACACCTTAACCCTAGACCAGCAGATCACCTTGATTATTAATTAACGTTAATTAAATATTTTGAGACGTAACGACCGTTTGGGCCGTTTTGCCACTAACCCGTCGTTAAATGTACAAATAACCTGTCTTCACTGTCCACTTGTTAGACTAACTGTTGTGTCTTCATTTAATCCAACACTAAGTCGTTACGAGTGTACAACAGCCTGGGGAATCCCTGTTCAAAACTTTGATAACAAACCTGCTTGTTTGTTTAGGGATGTTCATCCAGTCAACAAGGAATGGCTGTTTCAGGTACATACAATTTGCAACACTTGGTGAACAAGATATATTCACCTTTACGTCACATACATAATGGCGGTTAGTATTATTATTATTATTATTATTATTATTATTATTATTATTATTAGCACCGCGTCTTACTACCCGTTCGGGTTATTACTCACGCTAATGTGCAATGGTAGGGTGATTGTGAGATGAAATGGAGGCCCTACAGTTTAACGTGGAATCCGAACCACGGTGGAGGCCTGGCATTCCCCACATTACTCAAGATGTCTTGTCAGAGGTGAAGGAAGGGTTTGCGTGGCGGTTAGTAAATAATGCATCAATCTGCCGTATGGCAACACCCTTCACATATAAATGTCAATTCTTACTTAAGGTAATTCGACAATATAACTTTATTGCACAATTTTTGGTAAATGTTTTTTTAATTATAAGCTATAAAAAAGTGACTCAAGGATTTCAAATCATTACAGTTCACGAATTTTTAAGGGTAAAATAAAATTGTTATTTTATATTTGTTGCGTATGATTGTTTTAGGTGGGGATGTAGCGAATGTGAGGAAAAATAAGTATTTTTTGCAGTTTTTATATAAAAACATGTTGGTAAATCAAATATATCTACAATAGAAACCTAAAGTTTAGTTTTCTTCACACGGTAATATCGACAGTTGTTTAATATTTGTTGAGGGTGTCCTGAAACTTAATGACAACTTTTTCTCTTAATTTAAAAAGTTTCTCAACTAATGCCACCATGCTCTTGATAGATATTCAACAACTGTTGATATCAATACGTGAAGAAAATTAACCTCGATGTTAGTATTGGAGCGATATTGTATTTATTTTAGCCAAAAAAGTGCTTTTCTATAAACACTTCAAATACACTGACTTTTTTCAACTTCCCTAAATCCTCAACTTTTTAAGGTAAAGTAATTATTGCATGAGGCTGAAATTTAGTAAAGCAATACATTACTATGAGGTGTACACAGTGATGTATTCATAATATTTATAATCATTGTCAGGGCTATAGACTTAAAAAACTAGCTGAACCTAGGGCACAACTAAATTAACAATAAAAACCTCAACACTAACACGAGAAATTGTAATGTCTGGGTAACAAGACAAGCCATCACATATCATACAACTTTTATCCTTTCTTCAAACATGTCTTACCACATAAATACCCTCTTATAAACTGTCCCACCGTCTAAGAGGTCATTGTACCCTACAGTTCAAGGACGTCTCGTGTCAGTAAGTACTACTTGTCGGATCATGCCCAACTTTCCGAGTCACCCTGTGACCAGTATGATGGTATCTGTAAACACCTCAGCCTCCCAAAGGATCGCGTATCATCCCGAAACCTGGTCACGTGACCTCTGCTATCAGTATCCCTGTGAGGATATTTCACCGGATGAAGTTGTGAGGGGTACAGGGGGGCGTTTAGAATGTCTACTGGTTTAGAGACAATAGCGGGGAGAAGTTTGATTGGCCCCAACAAAATGGGACGAGGAATACACCGAAATGGCTGAGAGCTTGAGTCTTTCAACACTGGGATCGCTAGGTGCAGTCCCCAAGCGACATCACTATCAAGCGGACATTCTTTTTTATACGTTCACTTTAAATTAATATATATATTATTATTATTATTAGCACCATGTCTTACTACCCGTTCGGGTTACACGCACTTACGCTAATGTGTAATGGTAGGGTGATTGTGAGATAAAATGAAGGACCTACTGTTTAACGTGTAATCCGAACCACGGTGGAGGCCTGGCATTCCTCACATTCACAAGATGTCTTGTCAGAGGTGAAGGAAGGGTTTTGGTAATCAGATAAATCTGTGCCGAGACCAAGGATTGAAACCCGGACCCCAGCACAGAAGTCCGACACCTTACCCCTAGACCACCAGGTCACCTATATATATATAATATATATTACACACATATATATATATTAAATATTACGCGTCTGTGCTGATTCACTCGTAGCCCAGTAGTGGAGAGATTAGTTACTAATGTACCGTTGTTCAAGGGACGTAACCTTTTCAACTTATTTAAAAAGTTTTGACCAAATTCTAGGACACCCTTGACTTATATTAAAGATATGTTGATATTAACATGTGCAGAAAACTAAACTCTATGTTGCTACTGGAAAAATATTTTAACTATTTTGGCCAAACAAATGATAATGCTATAAAAACTGTAATATTACTCGCGCTCCCTTCTACCGCACCTTAGGTCAATAACCAAACACCCGCCTCGGTGGCGTAGTTGGCTAACGCGCTTGTCGTGTTGAGCTCGACTGCTGAGGACGGGGAGATCGAGGTTCGAATCCCGGTCAGGGTGAACTGGGGGTGGTTTTTTCCTAAATGGTTTTCCACTCTCCCTCCACGCAAATGCGGGTTCACTTTATCTAATTAAGCCTTCCCAATTCCTAATCCATTAGCGTAATTAATACTTAAAGCGTATAACCCGAACGGGTAGTAAGATGTGGCGCTAAATATTAAATTAATAACCAAACCATCCTTATATTTCGCACACATACCTTCCACGCCGTTTAGATTGAATAAGCTAGACGTTCGTCGATGCACCCGCGAAGCTCAAAGTTAGGTTCGTCTGGACTAATCTACCCGGGGGAGGCAGGTGGTTAGAGTTCGAATTCCAAACGGGTGTATTGAAGGTGTTTTTTTTAAATTTAATATTTTTAAACTCTACCTCCAAGCGAATAACGGTACGTTTTCTCTGAATTATACCTTTCGTATTCCTATTTAGTTAATGTGATTAAAAGCTGATAGCCCGGATGGATATTAAAACGCAGCTCAAGAGTTAAACTACATGGTTTGTTGAACTTTGATGAAATTTTAGAAAAAAAAAACATATTTTTTGTTGTCAACGATAATAACATTTTACTATATTATTAGTGTTATTCTATAGGTATTGATAATTTATCTAAAGTGACAGCTTAATATCACTTGACTTGACGTATGAATACGTAAAAGTAGATCCAGTAACTTAAGTGTAAGATAAGGTTCTTCCTATGAATATTGGACTGTAGTAACTTTTCTAGCTGTCAGATAAGGTTCTTCCTATGAACATTGGACTGTAGTAACTTTTCTAGCTGTCAGATAAGGTTCTTCCTATAAAAGTTGGGACTGTAGTAACTTTTCTAGCTGTCAGATAAAGTTCTTCCTATAAAAGTTGGGACTGTAGTAACTTTTCTAGCTGTCAGATAAGGTTCTTCCTATAAAAGTTGGGACTGTAGTAACTGTTATAGCAGTCAGATAAGGTTCTTCCAATGAACATTGGACTGTAGTAACTTTTCCAGCTGTCAGATAAAGTTCTTCCTATAAAAGTTGGGACTGTAGTAGCCCTCAAATGTTTTTGTTACGTCAGACAGTCACTCTAGTATGTCGGAGCATTGTTCGAAGCAAACTGCCTTGCGGATGTTACTTGCCGGACAACAGAACTGCCGACAAACGTTGAGAGGTGGGGGGGGGGGGGGCTTTGGGGGGTTAATTAACCGCCGGTTTGCCCCCCCAAACGCCCCACGGGGGGATTTTAATCTGTCTTTTTTCAACCATCAATGT
>CABFVZ010003040.1:79473-90196 GCA_902151445.1 Timema monikensis
TTTTTTTTTTTTTTTTTTTCAAAAATAACAATGCTTTTTTTTTCTACCAAGAAAGTCACTAGGACGTAAAGAGATGTAATTAATTTGATGTTCGTAGATAATGACGTCTCCGTGACCCTTCTCAAACACTTCGAAAGTTTTTACCCCCGCCCCACCTCTCACCACCTTTCACAGACCCAAAAGGTCACCAAAAGCTGACCAGCGTCTTGTCCACAACACACTCTCTACCCCTCTCAACCTTCTCATTTGATTGGATCAGGGTTGATACTCACATTTGGGACCCGGGATTGGGATCGTAGCGGGAAGAAAAGGTCTAGAACACCCTGCATCCCCCTCCTTGACTCTCACCGTCCACCCTTAGGAGAGACTGGAGAGATGGAGTCTTCTTTATTAGCAAGAACTTGACAACAATACAATTTTCATTTGAAAAGCAAAACCCTTCCTACACCTCTGACAAGACATCTTGTGAATGTTAGGAATGCCAGGTCTCCACCGTGGTTCGGATCCCACGTTAAACTGTAGGTCCTCCATTTCATCTCACAATCACCCTACCATTACACATTAGCGTAAGTGCGTACAACCCGAACGAGTAGTAAGACGCGGTGCTAATAATAATAATAATAATAATAATTTGAAAAGCTGTTTGAAAAAAAAACTAAAACACATTTATTTACGGTCTAATTCTAAAGGTATTTATAATATTCATTAAAGTGATATAGATATCAGATGACTTGACGTATGGATACGTGAAAGTAGATCTAGTTAACTTTGTCAGATAAGGTTCTTCCTGTGAAAATTGGACTGTAGTAACTTTTCTAGCTGTCAGATAAGGTTTTTCCTATGAACATTGAACTGTAGTAGCTGTTCTAGCTGTCAGATAAGGTTCTTCCTATGAACATTGGACTGTAGTAACTTTCTAGCTGTCAGATTAGGTTCTTCCTATGAACATTGGACTGTAGTAACTTTCCTAGCTGTCAGATAAGGTTCTTCCTATTAATAAAGGAGTTTAGTTCGTATTCCACAATTATCATGAAGTCATCGATGCTAATAATGTGGTACTGACATATTATTTATTTGAGGTATTTAAAGTTCACCTTCTAAACAGATTAATTATTAGCAAACAAGAGTTTCTTTGAGCGAGAGCGAAAGAGCATGACAATTTCGCCTGAAAAGGTATTTTCAACTACCGTTCAGGGTTATTTTACATGGCACAATCGACATGAAACCAACGACTTTACTTCCCCTCCAAAGGAAGTTGTGCTACTGATTTTTATGGGCAAGAAAAATCCGTCGACCTCGGTTGGGTTTGAACCCACGAACATCGGGTCCTGAGACGAGCACTTTACCCCAAAACCACCGAGGTCTATGGTAATAAAATAAAACGATAAATTTATATCCTACAATCACTTTAAGATTACTAAAATTGAGTCAGAGAGAGAATGAGATAAAAATATAAATATAGAAAGAATAATGAAAGGAAATAAAATATAATAAAGTAATAAAAATTATAGATAATGTATATGATTACGGCTTTAAAAAAAAATTAAATTCTTCAAAGACAGGAGAATGTATATTGAAGCTACTGAGGTGATTAAAAAAAAATATTCAGAAAACGAGAGATAAATATATAAGGCTAAAGAGATATAAAGAAATCGAGATAAAAATATAACAAATTATTATTAAAGAAACAGAAAAATAGATACAGAAAAACAGAAGAAAATAAAACAAAAGATAGTATGGATGAGAGACAGGAAAAAAAGAGAAATAGAAAAACTTAAAATGGGAGAGAAAGAAAGAAATAGAAACCACCAATTAGAAAGGGAAAGTTGATTGAAAAAGTATTATGGCGGTCAACTCTCTTTATATTCCCCGAGAAAGCTCTAAAAATGAAAATCGAATTTGCAAAAAAAACTAGCACCTGGCACACTTTGAAAATGTCTTTCTCTAATTGGATGGGATGAGAAATGTTGATGAATGAAGATTTTGCAGAATGTTGTTCATTTAGTTAACTGATAAAAAAAACTTATACATTGCCATGATGAAATGGTCTTACGTAACGAATCCATGTTCGATACCAGTGTGTATTAATTCATCGCATTAAAAATATAGAAGGATTATGACAGTAATTACATTAACTTAAACTATTTTAAGGCGGGAGTGTAGGAAAGGTAAGTTAGAGTCAGAGTTTTAATTAATTTTTATACCAAAACTTTTTTGGTCAAAATAAATCAAATTTCGTTTCAATATAAACAGTGAGAGTTTAATTTTTTTCACATGGTAATATCAACAATTATCTAATATCTGTCATGAGCATAGCGGCATTAGATTAGAATCGTTTTAAATGAAGAGAAAGAGTTGTCATTAAATTCCGGGACACGCTTGAGACAGATATTAAACTGTTGATATAACGGTGTGAAGAAAATTAAACTTATGTTTCTACTGGAAACTATGCTTATTTTGTTTTAGGCAAAATAATATTTTCCTCAAAACACTTACCTTTTCTCGCGTCTCCTACAACCCTACATAAATATATATGTATTCTTCAAATCATTTGATCTTAATTTGTTACTTTTGATTGACAAGGTAAATACCTACAAAATAATAATAATAGAATAATAAAATGTTATCAATGTTGGCCGAAAAGAAATTGTTTGTGTATAATTAAATTTCCTTCATCTCAGACCACAATTACACATGCAGGTGACCTGGCGGTCTAGGGGTAAGGTGTCAGACTTCTATGCTGGCGGCCGGGGTTCAATCCTTGGTCACGGCACAGATTTATCTGATTTTCAAACCCTTCCTTCACCTCTGACAAGACATCTTGTGAATGTGGGGAATGACAGGCCTCCACCGTGGTTCGGAGTCCACGTTAAACTGTAGGTCCTTCATTTCATCTCACAATCACCCTACCATTACACATTAGCGTAAAGTGCGTATAACCCGAACGGGTAGTAAGACGCGGTGATAATAATAATAATAATTACACATGCAAACACCTAGAGTTAAAGATTATAATCCAAAAGTTATTTGGGTTTATTTAAGTTGAAGGGTACAGGGGAAAAATAAGGAAAGTCACATCAGACACATTTTCCAGAAAAACTTTTATATGTCAAACCACAGAAGAAACCCAGGAAACACCTTTAGTTTTAATTAATATGAATATGACAGTCATTTTTAACCATAATATAAAGTACATAAGAAAGGTCTTATGATTGTCTAACAGATGGCAGCACTAACTCAATTTAAATATGACAGAGACCTCTTTTAACCATAATATAAAGTACATAAGAAAGGTCTTATGATTGTCCAACAGATGGCAGCACTGACTAAATTTAAGTAACAGAGACCTCTTTTAACCATAATATAAAGTGATCTCATGATTGTATAACAGATGGCAGCACTAACTTAATTAGAGCTAAAATTGTACTTTTCCCGTTTATCCAGTATTTTTTATTTTGAATTAGTTTGTAAATATTCAGTAGAGACAGCTTAGGGTTTTTCATTTAATGTTTTCTTAATTAAAATGAAATCATGAAAGGGCGAACTTATTTCATTTTCAAGGACATTTCTTGTGAAATGTATCAGTTCTTAGATCAAGTGAAATGTTTAGAAACATAAATCTAGCCTTCTTCAACAAATATATATATTTTTTTCAATTTCCCAACAGACAATTCTAAGATAGTTGAGGATGTTTTAATGGTTTTGAAGCGTCAGAATTGATATCACCATAATAAATACCGCGGTGTGAGGGTCACAACAGAACATTCTAAGATATTTGAGGATTTTTTAGTGGTTTTAAAGCTTCAGAACTGACATTACTATAAGAAATACAACTGCGTATGGGTCTCAACAGAAAATTCTAAAGTTAATTGAAGATTGTTTTAGTGGTTTTAAAGCTTTAGAACCATGAGGATATTTCCTTTATAACAAATAATGTTAACACTTTATTTCTACGACCATGATACAAGCTTTAGTTATACGTACGGCCGTACAAGCGCTGTGAAACTACAAACCAAAAAAACTTTCCTCCCTCGTAAAATAAATAATGTAATTTATGTCGAGTCTCTTGGTTTCGGAACGCACTCGGCTTCTGGACCAATTAGCAGCGGTAATCAATAGAATCGTTACCAAGTCTTAATGATAACCTCCGTTACCCCGTTTCGTATGATTAATTAAATTACGGACACATCTGGTAATTATCATGGAACGGTGGGTTAAGAGGCCGGGCACGGTACAGTGCAAGACAAGTCTATATCGTAATATTTGTTTTGTTACCGCGTCTTACCACCCGTTCGGGCTATACGCTTATGTACTAATTACCCTAGTGGTTTTAAGGATTAAGAAGGTTATATTTATAAGAAGGGTACCAGCATTCAGGTGGAAAAAGACAGTGGAAAAATCGAGATTCGAACCTTGATCTCTCAAGTCATTGGCAGACTAGCGCGTTAGACCGTGTGACCACCCTAAGCCAATGACAGTGGTGGATACAATATAATGAACCAATACCGCGTCTTGTAACAACTCACCTGACACTCGTACGTTCCGTTGTCTCTCTTCTGGACGTACTTGATCTGCAGGCTCCAATCGTCTCCGCCCTCCGTGTGGACGACCTGGAACCTCTCGTCGTTGGTGTAAGTGAACACTCCTGAGGTTAGGATGTGCCAGTCTCTCCTTCTGATCCAGGAAACCTGCATACATCACACACACATCTAATAATACAGTCCAATGTTCATAGGAAGAACCTTATCTGACAGCTAGAACAGTTACTACAGTCCAATGTTCATAGGAAGAACCTTATCTGACAGCTAGAACAGTTACTACAGTCCAATGTTCATAGGAAGAACCTTATCTGACAGCTATAACAGTTACTACAGTCCAATGTTCATAGGAAGAACCTTATCTCACAGCTAGAAAAGTAAGTTCATATTTCAATAATGTAAAAACGGCTAACACAAAGAAATAATTAAAAAAAATTATTGTTAATTTTACCACCAAGAGTGACAATAATAACTCAACACACGGTCTGGCGGTACATTGTGGCTTGGCGAATGGATACAGCAACGTAGATCTTGTAAATTTTATTATCTCTCTCTTATATACACTCTTACCGTAGATTGGGTATACATTCTGACATCACGCAGCGGAGCCCAAAGTGGATTCTACAAAAAAAAGTTCCTGTCAACTAAATAAGTTAGCAGTCTTACCTTGACTGATTACACTATGGCTATATTATAAGTTACACCATAGTGGAGCCAAACCAGGTAGCAGTCTCACCTTGACTGAGTACACTATGGCTATATTATAAGTTACACCATAGTGGAGCCAAACCAGGTAGCAGTCTTACCTTGACTGAGTACACTATAGGCCTCTGTTATAAGCTAAATCATATTGGAACGTATCAAGGTAAACCCACCAACATTCAGGGTAAACAACGTGTACTAAATTTAAACTTTTCCTAAAAACGTCTATCGCCCTCACTCTAATTAAATGTTAGTACATTTCCTCTAAATTCCACCCTCCTCACCCCCTACCCTACTAAGGATGGGTAGGTTTTTTTTAACATCACGTACTACTACGTATTAAGGTTATGTAAGCATATGTAATAAACACCCTAATATACAACGTATGAGGAAGGTTGAATCGATATGAGATGTACCTGCATTTGCACGTAGGGAGATTGAAAAGCCATTTAAGAAAAAACCTCCCTCGGTAGACCTGACCAGGTTTCGAACACTAATATCCCCATCAATGGAAATCTAGTCTATTAAGAGAGTGACGCCTTAGAACATGCGGCCACCTAAGCGGGAAAAAGGGTATTTTGGTTATGATTCCCTAAGTTTTAGTATCTATTAGGGTTTACATATTAATTACGCTAATGGGTTGAAGATGAGGAAGTTATAATTTAGAGGAGGTGGTATGCGGTTAGTAAGACGCGTGACCAAGAAGGAGGAAAAGACGAAGTAAGGGGAAAGATAATTTTTTTTAAAAAAAAAGTGTGGTCTGCGTAATAGTAATCAGTACGGCCTACTTATAATTTAATAACTCCTTTTTTCTAACTATTTTATTTAAACATATATTCTTAATATCTAATTTGCTCGTTAAAAATATTTAAATAATATATATTGTATACATAAACATTTCCTTGCGTATTCTACATTTTTCATGTAATTATATATATTTTTTGTTAATTAAAACTCTTTTTTTTAACTGCCTCGTAGGTGTTCACCAAGTAGATAAATTAATTAACTCCCAACTAAGGCAATAATTAACAACAACAAAAATCTCATATTTAATTTCAGTGATTTTTTGATAGACTTAACAGGCAGTAAGACGTGGCGATTAGAAAACAAAATATTAAAATAATTTATCTTAGGCCCAACTAGCTATCTTCGTTAGTATTTTGTCTTCAAACGCTCTTCTTATATTCTCTTGTTGCAAAGTCAGAGAACATGGTACCTTAGATTCCCGGTTTAATATTACGAGAGAGAAGACGAGACGACATGAGCTTACAAACTGAATGAAAGCAAACATATACTGCATGAATTCTGTTTCTAAACTCCACTTTAGTTCCGTTTCTATCTGTTAGTTCTCAGGTTCCCCAAGTATTTGAATATGTCAACTTATACCAGTGAATACATACCATTAAACACACAATGATCAAACTGGGTCTCGGAGGTCATCAATAAACCACGTAACACTTTTTTTTAACCACACCCCTCCCCCAAGCACCATCAAGTAACACCCAGTAAACATCTAACCTGACCACTCCTCCCATATAACACCATGTAGACATTAGAAAACCCCCATGTAACACCATGTAAACATTAGAACTCCTCATATAACACGTTGTAGACATTAGAGCTCTCCCATGTAACACCATGTAGACATTAGAGCTCCCCCATGTAACACCACGTAGACATTAGAGCTCCCCCATGTATCACCATGTAGACATTAGAAACCCCCATGTAACACCACGTAGACATTAGAGCTCCCCCATGTAACACCATGTAGACATTAGAACTCCCCCATATAACACCATGTAGACATTAGAACTCCCCCATGTAACACCATGTAGACATTATATCTCCCCCATGTAACACCATGTAGACATTAGAAACCCCCCATATAACACCATGTAGACATTAGAAAATCCCCATGTAACACCATGTAGACATTAGAGCTCCCACCCCTCCCTCCTCTCAATAATGTTACGTAGTTTATTAATGACCCCTTATTCATATTAACATTAATATTTTATTTTTTTCCTAATGATCTGTATAAATCGTAGCCAAATAAAATTTTTATCCAAATTCATCGGCCATGCTTTTTTAAGATTCAAATATTTTTGGGGATAGACACAAAGATCTTGTTAAATTATGACCTTTAATAAGGACCATTTCTTGGGAATGAATTCCTTTCTGCTCTAAAATTCTGCGGTTATTTCAAATCGAAAAGCATTTGTTTGTTGGGACTTTTATGCATTTTAGAGATTGTCTAAATATTTCAATATTGGAAAATACAAACTAGAATGCACAGAGTCACTACAGCCAAATTTTCATAACAACGACCTTGTTTGACAGCTCGAAAAGTAACTACAGTCCAATGTTCATAGGAAGAACATTATTTGACAGCTAGAACAGTTACTACAGTCCAATGTTCATAGGAAGAACCTTATCTGACAGCTAGAAAAGTTACTACAGTCCAATGTTAATAGGAAGAACATTATCTAACAGCTAGAAACGTTACTACAGTCCAATGTTAATAGGAAGAACATTATCTGACAGCTATAACAGTTACTACAGTCCAATGTTAATAGGAAAGAACCTTATCTGACAGCTAGAAAAGTTACTAGATCTACTTTCAATTTTTCATACGACAAGTCATGTGATCTACAGCTGACACCTTTAATAGATATTACCAATACTTATAAAATAACACTATATATATATATATATAGTAAAATTTTATCAATGTCGATTGCAAAATAAATATTTGTATTTTCTTAAAGCTTTTTTCCTATAACACCATTCTGTATAACTGTAAAATGATTATATTATAAGATTGTCAAGACACCTTGGCCCAGTCAGAAGCGTGTCTACCTACTGAACTAACGGTCCCGGGATGGCCGAAATATTTATCATTCGTGCAATTTGGGTTCCTCCTTTCATCGCGATGATCTAACAACCGCGTGGGCGTTGGGTGTGGTGTCTGTATAAGATTGTTGTAAGTTTATGAGTAATGTGCTGATATATTATGTACGTTTAGACCATGTATGTTAAATACACTCATGTATTACGTACATAGCTCCTGCTAATATTCTTGAACGTGGCCTTCATCACAAGGATATTAAAAGAACAGTAGGCTCTACAATTCTACCTCACGGCGTTAGCACACTCTTGTATTAAACACACAGCCCCAGCTAATATAAAGGAATGAAACCCGCATGACAGGGATGTTAAAAGAACAGTATTCAATTCTACCTCACGGCGTTAACAAACTCTTGTATAAGCACAAAGCCCCTCCTAATAATAATGAATGAAACCCGCATTACAGAGATGTTAAAAGAACAGTATTCAATTCTATCTCACGGCGTTAAAATACTTTAATATTAAATTCACAGCTATTTTTTTCCCCCCGCAATGACCTCTTAGTCTTTATCACAGTAATATTACCAGTGTATTACTTTTGTCTTTGTCTTTCGGGATGGAAAATTAATCAAAGCAAATGGTTAAAACGTCTCTGTTTAATTCATCATGTAACAAGGCTTCTTAATAAAATAATTCATCTAATAATTGTTGGTAAAAAAATATTATTATGTTCGAGTTGATAGTAGAGTGTCAAGTGTTTCACGGTATGGCACAGCGGTACCCAAACTGTGGGGCGCAGGTAGATATTACTAACAACGAGCTGTAATTTCCCCATTAATTTTCAATCTAACCTTGCTATTAGAGTAATTAAAGAACGTAGGAGACAAATTTATATAAAACGGTATAATAAAAATGTTAATAAAACTGCAGATAATTTAGCTTCGTTGGGAAATTTTTGCAAGAAATGTACGGGTTTTTAAAATGGGCTGTTCAGTTAACACGTTTAAAAAAACAAGCTGAAAATACTAATTGTACAGTGGAAAATGCATATTTTATTACTCGGTCAGTAAGTTGTGGACATCTCGACTGATTTCAAAGAATATAAAACTTCAAAATAATCAAAATATTAACTTTACCGGTTGTTCTTTAAGCTCGTGAAACGTGGTTTCTTACCTTAATTGATGAGAACAAGTTTAAGGTGTTCAAAAAAGAAAGGCGCTTAGGAAGACATTTGGTCAACAAATGTACGAGGAGGTTACAAAATGATGAGTTACATACTCTGTACTCATAACTATTATTATTAGCACCGCGTCTTACTACCCGTTCGGGTTATACACACTTACGCTAATGTGTAATGGTAGGGTGATTGTGAGATGAAATGAAGGACCTACAGTTTAACGTGGAATCCGAACCACAGTGGGAGGCCTGGCATTCCTCACATTCACAAGATGTCTTGTCAGAGGTGAGGGAAGGGTTTGGCAATCAGATTGTACTCATAACAAGAAATCGCTCGGATAATCAAGTCACGCAGGTTAGGGTGGACAGGACATGCAGCGTGAATGGGAAAATATATAACCTTCTTCAGGACATTGTATGGTATGCCCAATGGGAAGAGATCATTGATAAGACCTTTATGTAGATGGGAGGATAACATTATAATGGAGCTAAAATAATAAGGGGGTAATGAGGTGGACTGGATAGAATTATCTCAAGATATGGATAGTGTGTAATGAGGTTGATTGGCTAGAGTTATCTCAAGATATGGATAGTGTGTAATGAGGTGGACTGGATAGAATTATCTCAAGATATGGATAGTGTGTAATGAGGTTGATTGGATAGAGTTATCTCAAGATATGGATAGTGTGTAATGAGGTTGATTGGATAGAGTTATCTCAAGATATGGATAGTGTGTAATGAGGTGGACTGGATAGAACTAGCTCAAGATAGGGATAAGAGGTGTACTTTTGAGGTGCGGTAATGGACTTTTGATTTCCTAATAGCACAGAGTAAGTAGGTGAACAAATATATTGTCAATTATTTCTCTAACAGCTTGTTTTAAAATTCTTTCTTTTAGCGCAGCGTCATACTACCCGTTCGGCTTATACGCTTATGCACTAATTACGTTAGTGGTTTTAGGAACTAGAAAGGTTATATTATAGGTAGTATACCCGCATTTGCGTGGAGGAAGAATGGAAACTAATTTTGGAAAAAACATCCTCGATACACCCGACCTAGATTCGAACCTTGATCTCTCCATCATTGACAGTCTAGCCTATTGCAAGACCACGCGGCCACCAAAAGCAGGTGTGTTGTTAATGATTTAAAAAAAAGTATTATTTAAAAAAATTAATATAAATATATAATATAATATAAATAAATATTTATATAAAGTATATTAAAAAAAGTAATATCTTTAAAAGGATTCATAATGTAAAACAAACAGTAAAGTCCGTTCACCGTAAGAATATTTTTCTGAAAGGCCTTTTACCCTACCAGAAATATGTTATATAGTAGGATATTGGTAGGAAAAAAGACCTTTCAGGGAGTAATTCCTACCGTGAATGGAGCATACGTTGCACCGCACAGATTTTTTCGATAGTGTATCTAAAAATGGAGACATTTGCTAAAAAAAAAAG